>JAFIDM010089957.1:0-22971 GCA_023159025.1 Thereuonema tuberculata
ATGGTGTCTTTCTTCACTGTGTGAATGAAGAGCATCAAAAAACACCCAGAAGAAAGATATTTTAAATTTCCGTTGTTTAAAGAAGTTTGGTTTATTTGAAAAACATCTCTTGTTGACAGATATTTTTATCACATAAATAATTGCATTTACAGAGAGGAGCTATTAGTGTTCCATTGATCTGTGTAACTTCCTCCTTTAATAAAAACCGAGAATCACAGCCCCAAGAATCAGAAACTATAAGGAATATCCACGGCCTTATAGTCCAGTCGACAGGTAGTTTTAGGTGGAAAAAGGTCGGAAGTTAATGAAACTTTGGGATGTTGTTCAGAGACGGTTAATCAACATTTTCTCAAGTTTTTGACCTCGAGGACCCTGTGCGAAAAGGGGGGGGGGAAACTGCAAAAATTTCGACGTTTCTCCGGTTTTTCCTCAATAACTTTTTTCCCTTATGTCCTACGTCAAAAGCATCTCTATATTATTTTGTAGAGCGTTAACTTTTCCTACAATGTTCACTATTCAAACATGTTTGTATGTCAATTTGTTATCGAGATAGGGCGCTTCGAAAAAAATTTAACTTTTCAAAATTAGCAAAAAAATGCCCAAAAATGCAGAATTTCACCTGTTCTGTTATACCCGAATTATGATGAAATGTTGTTGTAATTATGGTTCCTGGTTACAATCACTAACTTTGGACATCCCCCCCCCCAACCCCATCCCCACTACCCCCTTTCCCCACCCAACACCAATTCACAAAAGCTAATTTTCTTCTCTGATGGAAGCCAACCATATTCAGATCATGTTGTTATTGATATTAGTAACTTTTCGGATCGCCCCCCCCCCCCCCCCGAACTACAAAAGTATCCCAGGGCATGATTAAAAAAAAGACGTAGTCCTTTTGTGGAAAAAATTAATGAAATTAACAATATTAAGGTATTCACAAGGCATACATTATATGGAGGAATAGAGATATTATTATTGAAAGGTACTCATATATACATGTACATATCATAGTAGGTACTCATTTGTACTCATTACAGTTCATGTCGGGATTTCTTAGCCGTTGATTCTGCTTCTAACAACTCGTCGTCCTCCTGAGCGATCAAGCTGTCAATGACGACCTCGCCGTCGTCGTATTCATCTACTATGTCTGGTGAGTCCTCCTTGTTCAAATCATTTGCGGGGGCGTTTTCGCAGGAGTGGCCTGTGCAGTGCTTGCACATTGCTGAGCACCGGAGACCTGCTTTCTTGCAGCTGCAAGCTCCGGTGCTACAGTCTTTGCTGCACTTGCAGGAAACAATCTGGAGGATGTCATCCGGCGCAGCATTTCTGATTGTGGGGATTGGTAGTACCCCTCGCGTGGTTGGGTTACAGCCCCCAACTGATGGGAGAAATTCATTGCCTAACAACCCCTGTACTTGCTGGTAAGTGCGGAGGGATTGGTACTTGGCAGCGTCCCTTGTTGGTGGTAGGCGGGCTAGTTGCAATTTAGCCTTCGTCACTGATCGTGTGAATAATCTGTACCGCAGGTCGTCGAGGTTGTCATTGTTAATGTCGCCTCCATAAACTGCTACCAGGAACTATTCTCCAGCGTCGCTCATCTGCCGAGGAGTAGCGTTTGGTGTGAGAAACGGAGCCACTGCTACAAAGAGGGAAGTATTCTTCATGTAGGTGCTGCAAATTTTGTTCTCCCCCAATCCATACGGTGCTGACGTGGTATCACAACCACTCACTGCGTGAAGGAAAAGTATGTCCTTGGGGGGAAAGGAGCAGGAACTTGGCGAGAAGAAGACACTGGGACCACTGCATCTTCCACTTTTCTGAAGATAAATGTTCTTTGTGGACATATCTAATGCTGTCAACAGAATAAGTATGTCCACATCTTCAGCAGTAATTAAGACGCTCTCGAATTCGCTGGCCTTGGATATGGCGGTGTTGACGATCATCACGTCGGCGTCCTCGTATGCCTGCTTCACTTCGATGCTAGCATCCGCCATTCGTGTCAAAAACGCTATGACTAATTACATAAACATTGCCCTATAGCACCATAGCTTAACAGTTAGTTCGAATGTAGTACATTATTGTGGCTATTTAGGCAATGCAGTTGTATAAGTTTCTTTTACATATAATGTTCGCACAATGTCCAATTCGCTTAATATCTTATTGGACGGAACGTGTTCAAATTATTATAAAAATAGTAAGAATTGTTTAACAACTATTCTGCTAAACGATAATTTTATTGAGGTTTCTTACTATTAGATTTCTCCGGAAAGTTTTGATCAATAAAGATATCTTCAATCTTTGATTTCGCATTCAAGATTTTAAGTAATAATTTCTACATTCTTCAATGCAGTAATGGAAATGTAGAGATGTTGAAAATAACTTTTCAATTAAGAAAGTCACTATTACGTAACAATGAAGATATCTGCAGTAATCACTTCGCATGGAGATTTTAATGCATAGCTGCATTTATTATTTAACTGTTTATTAAAAGTATACCAACAAACAGTTTGCATAGCATTGTTATCTGTGTTGTCTACAATGACGAAATCATGAACAGAACATGTGAATAGAAGAATACTCGTGACTTTTCGTCAGATCATTAAAGTTTTACTGCTTGGACAACGTCGTAGTAACAGTTCCAATTCATTCAAAATTCCATGGAGTTTTTAAATATCATTCCATAGTTTCCGTAATAACTCGTGAAAATCATGACATCGTAAAAAAAAAATTAAGATTTCGGATAAAGAACTTCAAAATATTTTCACCAAAATATGAAGGAATATTAGCTTCGAAGAATTAGGCTCAACATGGGCTTCTGGAACTCCAAAGAATTTGTAAGTTTTCTTTTTTTTTTAATTTGACCTAATTAAATTCAAATCACTAATATTCAAGTTTTATCAACTGTAAATATTTTAATATTAACTATATATATTAAAATTTTTAAAGAAACTGTTGTTAAGACCAACGTATTCCGAAATTGATTAATAAACCTAATCATTCGACTAGTCATGGAGTTGGATTTCTTAATTCATTTAATATCTAAATACTAAAAGGTTTTTAATCAGTTTTACTTTATTTCTTGCTGTTTTGATTTAGCATTTGTCCATTTCATATTTAGGAAAATCTAGGGAATTTTATTTGCAATTTGAGGTCAAGAAAATTTTTTTAACAATGTAAAAACTCATTGTATTTTTGAAATTGGGTTTTTAAAAGTTTTCGGCTACAGTTTGAATATCTTTAACCAAACTTTTCATTATTTTGCAGAAAATACGGAAAACTAGGGAATCCTGTTAAGTAATAACATATTCATGATATACTCAAGGAAACTTTCATTTTTATTCTCAGTTTTGAAAGTTTTCGGCTGGAATTTGAATTCTGATCTTTAATAAAACTTTTTATTATTTTGCAGTAAACAGTATCACGGAAAACTAGGGTACCCTCTTGGTTAATAACAAATTCACGGAAAGCGTGATTGTTTTTCTTAGTTTTATTCTGATTTTCCGCCAGATTATTTACCGTTTACATCAGGGGTGGCCAAACCGTGGCGCATGCGCTAAACGTGGCGAATTGGATGATAACAAGTGGCGCATTGCATCCTTTTTGGTTGTTAATAGGATAGTCGTCTTTTTTTTTTGGTTGTTAAAATAGAATTGTCGTTTTTTTTTTTGGTTGTATGGTGCAACTGAACTCGTCTGTGAAAAAATTGGCGGATGGTATGCTTAAGGTTGGCCACCACTGGTTTACATATTTACCTCTTTTCTATTTTAAATAAGATACGGTTTAAAAAAAACCATTTACATTCTTAATTTACATTCTTATCGTTATTAGACATGCCGAGTGATTCTGACCATTTCAAGTGCTAATTGCCATTTCAAAACACCATAACAAAAAGCAACTTGCATCAAAATTCAAAACAATAGCTTTAATAAAAATTAGAAGACTTAGTTCTTGATTTAAGCTCTGTTAATTGACCAATGAAAGTTTCGTTCTGGAGAGTAATGGGAATTAACAAGGATTTTATTCAAACACTATTTCTCGATTTGTCTTATTTACTCATAAAGCAGGTATTTCCGGAAGGAGCCACAGAAACTAGGACTGTGCCGTTTCAGAATGAGCTGAACTAAGCTGAGACCAGGTGTGGGGTTAGTTGCCTTCCCACCGTAATTCCTAGTACCTATTTAATTGGAGAATATGAAGACAAAAAAACTGTGACCTCAGCAGGTCTCGAATCTGGTTCCACCAGCTTTGTCGACCTACCTTTTGTGTTACAGAACCATTTAAGCTGCTCATTGTTTTAAAAATAAAAAAAATGTTTCTTGTATTTAGTTCTAAAGCAATGACTGCATTTCTGTATCAGGGAAAATAGTTAGTCTAACTTTGAACTAAATATTTGTAGTTTAAATACCACTAATTCTTGAATTTCATTAGTAAATTTGATTGAAAATGATTTAGGGGGAATTTTCGTCTTCCGTCATTCATCGGAATCAGATGACCATGAGTAACGGACCGAACCTCATCAACGTAGCCGATGGCGAATGTATGACCACGTCTTCCAATGGCCGTGCTGATATTACCAGAGTTAGTGGACAAAATGCAGTGACGACAGTAATGGGCTCCTACGCCGAGATTTCGGCGACCACATGTCATTATATCCTGCAAGATCAAAGAACGCGATACCTTCCGTATCACAGGGCAATGCGTGACGATTAAGGTAGTTGGTATAGTATTCCTTTTATTTGTTAAGTGCTTAAGCATTTTGTGGTGCATAATATCGTACCAAATTTAAAACTATAATAATTTTAGAAGCAAATTTAAAAATATTTTGCTATTAATATATCATGTATATCCGTGATTTCTTCCCACAGTTTAAAAAAAAAAATGCAGATTTACTTTATATTCTTTAGCAGTAAAGCTGAAGCAGAAATGTGAAATTTTAGTGCTATTATAGTTTTACTATTTTAGGTGTTAACATTTATTGCTGTTAGGAAAAAATTAAGCTCCAAAAGCAGGTCGACATGGGGAAACACTCCCAACAATTTTTAATTTCAGAATCAATTCATTTCATATATAGCCATCAATCACAATTAAATTTCAAACTCGTTTTCCGTCATTTTGAAAATAGCTGTAAGACTGTTTCACTGAAAGCTCACTTTTAATGTTCATCAGCAGTTTTAGTGAAGTGGAAATTTTATAACCCAAAAAAGCAAACCAAAAGCTTTCCTACCATTTAGCTGTATCGTAATTTGGGAAGTACTGAATAATGACCAATGGTTAGCTGTAGAAAATCCCGCGCTCAGATATCATAATTAAGATTAAGTAAAATTACCATAAATTTCTGCAATATTTTTGATCCTGTAATAGCTACTAAAGATATGTAGATTTGGCCCTTGTTTATAAAACTATTATATAAATATTTGTTTTTCATTTTATCTGATTTGTGGCGCAGTATAGCCTCTTATGTGACTCGCGCGCCAATAAATAAAAGTACTGTGCAATATTTGTGTGATCAAAGAAACAAAGCCTATTGTTTGGGAAAGATTAATTTTCTTGGGGGGGGGGTTGGTCATAAAGGATAAAACAGTGAACAATTATAAAGCGAGTTATCTGCGAATGTTCAAAAAATATCAATGATTGATAAATCGTAATTACAGTAGTGAAAATGAAAAATCAAATGTTTCATAGAAATATTTTAATTTCAATTTGATGTATTGTGTTAAGCCTAAATGGAAAGGCCTCCACTGACTGGTAAGCTGCTTGCAATGTTGTTTTTTTTTTACGTACGCCGGCTGTAGTAGCTTTAAAGTGCATTTAATGCCATTCGACACCATTTTGTTAAATTGCTTTGTGACAGTTGTCATATCAGCGTGCATTTAAATCAAAAACTGTTACAGCGTGGCTCCGAAGTTCTGATTCATCCGACCTATTCACCAAATATTGCACCTTCGCATTTCGATTGATTTTGGTCTTTATAAATTATCTTAATGGAAAAAATTCAAATTCCTGGAGGACTCGAAAGGCTCCTGAAACAGTTTTTTACTCAAAACGATAAAAATTAGTGGGAAGATGGAATTTTGAAGTTGTCTGAAAGATGATAGAAGGTAATGCAACAAACCTGATGAAGACATTTTTCAAGAAAAGTATTGGTGAAAATGAAAAATATCTTTTATATCCACTGAAAAAAATCGAACGAACTTTTTGACCAACCCAATATTTTGTGCACATAAATGGTTTTACTATCGGCCTCGAAAGACAGATAGTATTGCGGAAAGTTTATCTAACAAAATTCAGGAATTTAAGAATATAAGTGAAATTGTTTAGGTGTCCAATCAAATACATTCTAAAAATCAAATTACAAAACCTAATAACCGAACAATAAGTAAGCAAATGAAGTATATTATTTTTTTTTTATTTATTTTATTATTATGGGTCGCCCTTATATATATGCTTTAGCACAAAATTATAATGACTTGTTTTAAGATTTCGGCTTTCTGCTGAGAAGTCCTACTTTCCAAGTAAATAAACAAAAACATTTTATTATCAAATTTTTTATTAATTAGTGTGTTTCATTAGTCGAGCAGTGAAATAAAACAAATGATTTGAATATCTACAGAGTAACTTTTTTTTAATTAAAAACATTCTTTTTTTGGTTTGCGTTAAGCACACAATTTTATAATTTTACATTTACTTTATTTTAAAGACAGATGAATCTGACCCTGAATATGAATAGGATGCTGAAGAATTTGATGAACATGGAGAACCGATTGCTTGCTATTCCGGAGGAGTAAAATTTCATCAGAAAATTGAAGGAGAAGATAATGATTCTACAGATGATGATGATTCTACAGAATTATCAGATACTGAAGCCTCTGATGTAGAATTCAGTACTACACATGAAAATTTTTTTCTCTACTAACGACGATTCCGAAGAGGATTCTGATCCGCCAGGAGAAACTAATGGACAGTTCCGATATATAGTATACTTCGATGAAGAAGATGATAATGACTGAAAAGATGAACCCATCGGAACGATCTCTTATAGTATGATGAAATGCAGAAGGAGTCAGAAAATGAATACTATTTGAATAGTGGCATAAGTGACAACTGGGAAGAGGATGGGGAGTCAATTGATCTAGAATTTATTGAGAATAGACTTGTTGCTGGCTCTTCTCGTGCACAACCTAACTTCATTACTTTCTACGGAGGCCGTCATCAGAAGGAGGACGAAATGGAAGTAAGTCGCATATTTTCTTTACGCAATATTGGCTTATGTTTTTGCTTAGATATTGAAGAATAAGGAAATTGCTTAAGCTTTGAAGATAATCTGGTCATTTTTAATTATCCAAACTTACTGAAAAAAGTCAAGAAAGCACTTGACTAATATAAGTAAATGAAAAGTTTTACTTGAAGCACCAGCTGATAGCAATTATTGAAAGTATCAATACAATAGTCAATAGTTAAAAACTAAAATTTGTATTTGAATTTACAAAATAATATGGAACCTCAACTTAAACGGAATTATATAATTTGGGATTATTTTACATTGGTTCGAGAACAGTCTACAACAGTTCAGTTTTCAATAATAGACGTCAATGAGATATTAAAAAAATAAGCATTTCATGTAATTCCCACGACCCGTTTGTATTTATTTCTGAACTGAACTATGAGCTTAAGAAGCAAGTTTCTTTTTATTTTATTTTTTTTTTAAATTGTACATTACGTCTGTCTTAGTACTAAACGCTAATCGTTTTACAGCATTTGAATAATTGATTATTTGAAATATTTTAACATAATTATATAATTAATTTTCAATGTAAGTAATTTCTGTTACGAAAAAATTGGAAGATCAGTAGATTGATTATTTTCATTTAAGAGAAGATCCCGGTCTGTTTATTTGTTTATTTAATGTAATTAATTTCTGTTTTTGTTTATACAAAGAAGAGAGCCGCAGATACTGATATATTTATATATATTTACTTTTAAAATATTTGTTCAGTTGGTCGCTTACTTCATCTAACAGTTTTTTGAACATTAAACGACCAATCAGTGTTATTTAAATGTTTAGAAAAATTTCCTAATAAGTTAACAAATTGTCTTAATGGTTGATGATTGTCTCTCAAGTTGAAGGACATTATATTCTTGAGTAGATTTTAATATGAAAAACTAATCTGTTGTGACTGGAATAGTAATGTATCACGATTTGGTTGCTTTACTATGTGACTACGTCGCTTCTTCGATGATTAATTCAGTATAATGACAAACGATATAACTGAATGCTTCAGTCAATTTGTTAGATCTTACTCGTCAGGTTAGATTAAATGTGTGATGTTAAAAGAGTACTTCACGGTATAATTAAGTATCGAAATTATAGTTCTTCCGAAGTAATCTTTTATCACAACTTTTTATATAAACTGAAAATGAAGAAACCAACCTATATATATAAAAGAAAAGTTGATTTTTCTTGCGCTATCTCATCTGAAACCATAAGATACAGAAATATAAATAAGTTGACAAATGTTATATATAATATTGAGAATACTCCATTTTCATTTTTATCTACGTGGATCAACCGGACGTCCCGGGACGTCTCGCGACATCCCAGATCTCCGAGATGCTCATAAGTTCATTTTTACCTGCGTGAGTAATGTGACTTATCAAACATGAGGTCTCCGAAATGGCATCCGAAACGTGGGTGTGGGATTTGTTGAAATCGTTCACGGATAGTGAGAAATTTATCTCAGAATCCAAGATGACGTTATCACAGGTTTGCTTGTTTAAAAGAAATAAAATCAACATGAATAGTTTGTTGTTTCAAAGTAGCTTTAGAACCAAAAAACAAAAGTCATGATTATGATCCATCTCTTCTGTATCTTTCTGAAAGTTAATGTATGAGGCCTATTTATAGATACAATATTAAAAAGAAATTTAATGATTAAAAATATCTATCATGTTAAAAGTTTCAGTTTTAGTTAACGTTTATCATATATAATGGTAGATTGTCTGATGCTTCTATCAGTTTGGTAGAAATTCTTTGTTTTTTTTTGGTATGCTTTTCATCAGCATTTGCTTAATTTTATGTAAACTAATTCATTTACTTAAATTTATCATTTTCTTATTAAAGGTCCTTAATCCCGATATTTTGGAATATGAAGAATGAAGTCTTTATCGACAAAACAGGTAATTAAAGATTAACGCTACTTTCCAAATATCCTTGATTTTTACTATCAAAATCATCAAATGCTCCATTAAAATTTAATTTAACATTCTCCAATTTTTTTACTGGAAAAAATGTGATCAAACATAATATTATTAATGAAGCTCCGTTATTAACCTCTGATGAACCTCTGCCTTCCCTATGTAATTTTTTTAACACCTATAAGCTGAGTGCACAAGATTGAAAAATCTTTATCAACGTGACTTTTGTTCCTTGTGGGTTTTGCAGGTTTAAATTATACTTTTTTTCTATAATTATTTTGGCTTCCATATACTAAATGTACAAGTCATGTTCTTGTGGTGTTATTTGAGGTCTCACGATTTCTTCAATATTAGCAGGCTTTCCATTCCTGCAATTTTCTAGATTAAAATGCGAAATTAAAATAATTTTCACATTCACTGCATGGGCACAATAGATCATCAATCTTCTAGCAAGAAATGGAAGAACCTGAGTGGAACCTGAAAGTGAAAAAAAAAATTAGCCTAAAGAACAGTTTTTTTTTTTTTTATTGTCAAGGGTCGTCGAGTCACAAGTTGACTGTTTCTCCTTGGAGGCTGCATTTCATCTTTTGAGAGGTATCCGCTGGAAAATAGATAATTGAAAGAGAAGAAAAGGCATGCATCTCAATTAGGACGTTAAAGGAACTCTTCAATGAGCTTGAAATTGTTAATTTATGATAGAAACAGTTCGAAATTTTTTATCCACTTTCGCATGAAGCTAAATGAGAAGATAAAGATTTTCCAAAATAGATGAAGACATAAAATGAGACATTGCAAATCTGTCTCCCTCACCCCGTCGAATACCGTTTGAACTACATGGATCTTCTTGAAACTTGGGATGATTCTAATTTTTTTTTTTTTTTTGAAATTGTTGTTTATGGCTTCTAATTGACAAATTCGCTCGTATTAAAAATGCCTCCGAAAATGTTTTAAACTGCGATCAATGATGCATAATATTATGTACTAATGCATTACTTCCGCAAGCTTTGATATAATTAATTATTTTAGGAAATTAAAAAAATTTATAATAATTTAATTTCTAAAGAATATTTTTTTGGGGGAGGGGGGTGGGTTTTTTTTTTTTTTCTAGTGGTATAAAGTCCAGTGTAACTTCAAATTAGATTTAAAATTCTTTCAAGGTCTTCTTGTTTGATTCATTCCTTCAACGTTTCAATCAGGTTTCACTTCGGCGAGAGTTAAGAAGTTTACTGTGAAGACTTTGAAAATTAACAAATACCGAGTAATGAGATGCAAATAAAAAAAAACAAACCCAACATTGTGGATACGGATTTAATGTTTTAATGTTTACTATTTCAAGCTGTATTTTGTACATTTTATATTTATTCTGACGAGAAACGAAAAACATTGTGGCATTGTAAAATGATCTAATACTGGCATGTGTTGACCTAAAACTGTCATCTCATGTCTTATTATTGGCACCCACTATAATGGGATTATTCTAGTCTATCTTTCAGCATATTTTTAGAGCAAACTAAATTCTCTTAAGCATACACCTAACACTCCACTGTTAGGCCTATGCAATTTTTTAAGCCTTAATTTCTTTAAGCCTTAAGTTAGTCGAAGCAACATAATGTGCTGATTTTCATGAAATGGCTCAATTTAGAACATTATTCTGTTCTAAATTTGAAATTCTAAATAATAAAGGATAATTTAACATGCAGAATGTAATTAGAGGAATTGAAAGAATACAGGTTGAGTTTGTTTTCACGCTCTGGATTATCATCGATGAGAATCTGGAACAGCTGCTTCGTCCTTATTAGGACTCATCAGTCAGATATACTCTCGATGAAAAGCCAAGAAAGGCAAAGCTTATGGATTCCTCTCCCATTCCCGGAAGTGGAACGATACAAAGCAAACAACAACATTACTGTAATCAATACAGACTGAAAAATCTGTACTGATACTTACAAGACCTGAAAGCAAACTCAATATGTAATCTTTCAATTCCCCTTTTTTATGTTACATTCATGCACATTAAACTATTCTATTTAAGGCTGTTTAGTCCTTGTTTTGTCCCTTATAATTAAATGCCTTATGTGCCTGGCAGTTAGCAGGTTTTTCAATCTGTTTTGGTTACAGTAATTTATTTTGTTGTTTGCAACTGTGGGGTTCCATTTCCGGGAGTAAGGGAGGAATCCATAGACTAACGCGCCTTTCTGGGCTTATCATTCAGGTTATATCTGGCTGATGAGTTCTAACCCGGACAAAACAGCTGTCCCAGATTTCCGTCGATGACAGCCCAAGGCGTGAAAGCGATCTCAATGTGTTTTCTTTCAATTTCCCCTTATTATCTAAAATATGTTTGGCCTACTCAGTAGATTATATTTTAAATACGGATGCGAACCAATTTCCGTTGCCTTTTGGACAAGCATGAGCAGGAATCGAACTGCCGTCCTTCATATTAGAAGTCTGACGCTCTAGCCGTTCGACCATATTGATATCTGAAGTTCGATGGTTCAATTCTCACACTGAAAAAGCGCTGAAAAAGAAGGAAGACTTTAAAAAGGCAAAAGAAGAAAGCAAACAAAAGAGGGCTGAGGCCTAAAAAGTCCAATAAGCGATAAAATATTAAACTAGTTGACCCGTGCGAATAATTCGCAACAAAAAACCATCTTTGAAAAATAATAAACAAATCCAACAGCTTGTGTGCATGTTAGTTAAACACATTGTCAATAGATGGTGTCTTCTCAAGTTTTATAAAAAAGTTGACCCGTGCGAATAATTCGCATGGTATCTTGATCAGTCATCGAATGGTAATGTGGAAATAAATAAATGAACAGATTGTCAATAGATTGCCTTCTACATTTTTACAAAAAAAGATTTTTAAAATAATTTTTTTTAACGAAAACATTAATTTTCAACAATCTGTTTATTTTTCATCATTAAGGTGAACGTAATCTTGAAAATATCTCAATCATTGATTTTGATGAAGTATTAAGGGAAATAAAAAAAAAAACACCTTTGAGAAATAATATATGAGAAGTTGACTAATTTTTATGTTTCTATTGTAATAAATCGTTTATTTTTATTAAAATATAAATCTTTGTTTTTTTATCTGTTGTTATTAAATAAACGATGAAATATCATTTAAAGTGCATTTTTATTCAAAAAAGGAAATAGTTGGAGGTTACAACGCTAAAGCAATATTTTCGCTTTCGAAAAATAAGGCGCTGCTGTTAAAGCGTGTCTACATTTTTATAAAAAGTTTTTAAAAATAAAGTTTTTTAACGAAAACATCAATTTTAAACAATTTGTTTATTTTCGGCATTAGCGGGTAACATAATCTTTAAAATGATGCCTCAATCATTGATTTTGATGAAGTAGTAAAGGAAATATGGCGTTGCGACAAAAAAAACCCTTTGAGAAATAATATATAATGATGGAAGTAACAAGGAAAGCACCCCACTTTATCAAAGAAACATACCAACAAATGAGGCAAAAACTGACCTTGGAGACTTAAGCATAACTTGTAAATCTCTGTCCGTTTGACTTTTCAAAATATTATAAATAGTTATCATGTTTTAGCTCATATTTTGTGTCATATTGTGAAGATTCTTGATTTTAATCACATACAGTTAATTAAAGTATTTACATACATGTATTTTAAGCACAGTCGGATTACAAAAGTATTCACATTCATAGGTTTTAAGCCAAAATTAAAAAAAAATCCTAGAGATCTTTCTGAAAAGTGTACTAAAATTAATAATGAAACAATAAGCTAGGCCTCTATAACATAAATATGAAAAAAGTTGGTTACATTCAACTAATAATTGACCACTGCTTTAATATGTAAGATAAGTCTGTGTATAATACAGTTGACCAATTACTGGCACGTGTCAGAATAAAGACATGATGTGCCAGTATTAGGACTTAAAGTGCCAGTGTTTGGTCAACTAAAAATTTTTTTAATATTTTCTTAAAATTAAGTCTAATCTGTGTTATTATTTCAAATTATTACAAATTGAATAGGCATAACACAGATACAGCGGACTAAAGCAAATAACCCTCAAATTTCCCCTCATTACATAAGCTAACAGTAAAAACTGAAAAGTTGGTGCCAGTAATTGGTCACTTTGCATTAATACTGATCACAAATTATTTTATTATTTAAATACATTGCATTTCTGTATAATGTTTTTAATACATTTGAATGTTTAATGTTTTGAATGCACTTTAATGTTTCAGTTTTTTTACACATTAATGTTTAATGTTTTCAGTTTACTTATGCAGAATACTTATACTTAAGTTATGTTTCAGGATGGAATCTGGCAAAAGAATCGTGAAGATTTTTTGCAGAACAGAGCTGAGGACCGATTTCGCAGATTTAACAAAACAACTTGAGTTAAACAACTGAAGAAATTCAAGTGCAGATGAAGACGAAAACTCTGATACAAGTAATTAAAGGCCAGAAAATAACAATTAACAGTTTGTTATTTTGATCTTTTACTTTCCTTTAGGAAATCTGTTGTAAAAACAGATGCCTTGATTGTTTTGGTATTTTTTTTTGTTTTTCTTTGTTTTTTAGTAAGTTAATTTAATTTCGAAAAAGTTCTTAAGTAAATAAATAAAAAAATAAATAAATAAAAGAACCTGTAATTTAAGGTTGTATCGAAGGTTAATGTTTGTTTTAAAAAGATTACTATTTTTAGAATTTTTCCGAAACAGAAATTACTTATAAAAAAAAAAGAAATTAATAGAAAATTAATTGTATAGTTACATTAAAACTTTTTTAAAGAATCAATTATTCAAATGCTATAAAACGATTACTGTCTAGTAGTAACAAGTATTGTACAATTTCCAAAAAAAAAAGGAAAAAAAAAGAAATTTGTTTCATAAGCTTATAGTTCAGTTCAGAAATAAGTACAAAAGGGGCATGGGAATTACTAAAGGATTAAACATTCCATATATCTTACTGATATCTATTATTGAAAACAGCTGTTGTAGATTTGTTCTCGAACGAATGGAAAGTAATCCCACATGTAATTCCGTTCAAGTTGAGGTTCCCATATTTGTTAATTCAAATATAAATTTTAGTTTATAACTATTGACTTTATTTTATTCATACTTTCAATAATTATATCATGTGGAGATTCAGTTAAACGTATCATTTACATGTTTTAGTAATGTGCTTTCTTAACGTTTTTCAGTGAGTTTGGATAATTAAAATTGACCACATTATCTTCAAAGCTTAAGCAATTTTATGATCCAACAATATCTAAGCGAAAATTGCTTCCATTTTATCATCGTTCTGATGACTGTCTCTGTAGAAAATAATGAAGTTATATTGTGAACGCGAAAAGCCACCAACAACTTATGCCACTGTCCGAATGGTATTCATTTTCAGACTCGTTTTGCATTTCTTCACACTCTAGAGATCTTTGCGAAGGGTTCATCTGTTCAATCAATATCACTTTCATCGAAGGCCATTATGTATTGGAACTGTTCATGAGATTCTTCTG
The DNA here is from genome assembly GCA_023159025.1 of Thereuonema tuberculata. Taxonomy (NCBI): domain Eukaryota; kingdom Metazoa; phylum Arthropoda; class Chilopoda; order Scutigeromorpha; family Scutigeridae; genus Thereuonema; species Thereuonema tuberculata. Next base: position 14,691 of record JAFIDM010089957.1, read on the forward strand.
ACGAATCAGAATCCTTTCGGAATCGTCGTTAGTTGAGAAAAAAATCTTCATCTGTTGTAATGAATTCTACATCAGAGGCTTCAGTATCTGATGATTCTGTAAAATCACCATCATGTGTAGAATTATCATCTTCACCTTCAATTTTCTGATAAGATTTTCTCCTCCGGAATAGCAAGGAATCGGTTCTCCATGTTCATCAAATTCTCCAACATCATATTCCCATTCGGGGTCACATTCATCTGTCTTTAAAATACAGTAAATGTTAAAGTATAAAATTGTGGGCTTTATCACAAACCAAAAAAAAAAGGGTTTTTTTAATAAAAACAAAAATTACTCTGTAGTATTCAATTAATTTGTTTAATTTCACTGCTCGACTACTGCAAACCACTTAATAATAAAATAGTTCATAATAAAAAAGTTTTGGTCATTTAGCTTATGATACTGTTTTTGTTTTTTACTAATTAAATTTTGGAAAAATACTCAAATAAATAAATACATAAAATTACCTGTAAATAAAGTTTGTATCGAAGATTAATGTTTTTACTTTAAGATTAACTACATTCAGTATACAATGTAAAATTCGTAAGATTACTATATAGACTTTGTATGTAAAGTTCGGTTTATGGTCTAATGGATTTCTTCATACTTGTAATTTATGTAAACATCATACGAATATCGAGAACAGATAAATTTCAGTTTTATATTATTCTTAATTATTTATATTGGACTACTAATAGTCATTTGCGCTTGGTGTGAGAGTTGAGATAACAAATTGTTTTCTTTTTTTGGTTTTTTAAAACAATAATTTTTGTCAATGCTTTGTTTAAACTGTAGAATATTTGTTATTGTAAAAAGTTACTTAAAAGAGAATTTGTAACTATATAAGGTTGTAAGGAATAGCAAGCATAACTATTCATGAATAGGAATTGTTTCAGTAGAATTACTATTATTTCACATGTTTTAGAATCATAATCACATTTAGTTTGTTGTCTTTCAAAAATGTTCTGTGTTTGTCAAATGGAAACATGCTAAAAAAATTAAATATGTAACAGTTTTTATCAGCAAAAAAAAGAAAATGTATAAATATTTTCCAGAGAAACGTTTTCTATTTTTATCACATAAATAATAATATTTACAGGGAGGAGCTATTAGTGTTTTAGTGATCTATACAGGAACTATATCTATTCAGGACTATACAGAGCCTTGGAGTTCAGGCTTGTTCCGTTTTTAGGTGAGTACTGACTGGATCCTGAAAATAGTGGACCCCTAACTTGGAAACTGTATACAATGAATCGTGTATGCTTTGAACGAATACGTTTATCCTCGTCACAATTGCCACTTTCTGTTGAAATCCGACTGGCTACTTAGTCTCGAATCGTGTGAAGTAGGTTCTGCCTCTCAAAGTGAGCTGATTTCAGGCAACTCAGGAAACTGTACTTGAAATTTGAATTGCAATCCTTGAATAAATGAGTTTTGTGTGCCCCTTTTAGCAACGCAAGCTTTTATACGGGTGGCCCTAATTAAAGAGGTGTTTAGAGCCAATTACCAAAAACCTATTGGGCCCAACTCCATCACATTTGGTCTTAACACTATTCAGACCATGGAGGTTTTATTTCTAAAGAAAAAAATTAGTTCAAAATGTCGCCACATAGGGGAAAACATGGTGCTGGAAGATCAAACATGCAGATTCCAATAAAATGTTTACGCAGATTGAAGGATATAAAAAGATGAAAACGAACAGAGTGGGTTAGGTCCGACTGATATGCTATGGTTGCGCGGTGGTTCTTTGATGATAAACCATAGCTATGCTAAGTTTACGGGATCTTGCTTTGCTCTGAAATTTTATTACGAAAAAAATAACATTGCCTGTCGCATTTCGGGAAAACCTGACATTGAAGAATTTAAGCAAAGGTCTAATGGCAATCTTAAATTTGTAAATAATGATTTTGCGACTTGAAAATATGGGAAAGTTACAAGCGTTGCTAGGATAAGGAAGGACACCGACATCAATCTAAACTTGAAACAGTTGCAGCTGCTTCACGGGAATTAAACGATGTACACGCGTCCAGCAATGCTCGGGCAATATCCTGATAATTTGACGATGTGGAAAACTGCGTACACTGATGAAGCTTTTCCCGTACAAGATCAGCCACACTCAACAGCTTCTTCGAGGAGATGCGGCGCTTGTCTGAACTTTTCTCTGATGGTCGAAACTCGAATGGAAGTCGAGGTTTACTGGCCTTGGAACATCTATAGAGCGAGAAGGACATTTTCATCTTAATGGAATTGTAAACACACAGAAACCGTCATGTGTCTCATCAGATTCCTTTTCACTCATCGAAAGTCAGTGTGGTGTGGCCTTTACTGCTTCGTTCATCATCGGTCGTACTTTTTTGAAGAAGTAACAAGCAATGGTCCCATGACTTGCGCCGTCAATGCTGTGAGGTATCAACGAATGCTGCTTGATTTTTGTTTTCCCAAACTTCTTTTTTTTTCCCAAACAGCCCCTCCCCCCTGTTTAAACTTCATGGTCTAAATTGTGCATACCAAATTTGATGGAGTTTCGACAAGTAGCTTTTTTGTAATTGTGTTCTAAACATCTCCCCTTTAATTACGGTCACCTGGTAGATTGTAAATTGATCGGGGTAGCTGGGATATCCCTTTAATTACGGTTACCTGGTAGATTGCAAATTGATCGGGGTAGCTGGGATATGCGTTTACTGCAAAACAACTTAATATTACATTCCAAATCTTTGAAATGCACTAGATATAGTTGCACCTAAAGAGTAGCTGACTGAGCATCAAAGAGAATTTTTATCATTGCATTTCAGTTTTATTTTTGTTTAGTTTTTTTTTTATAATTTTCTTACCATTCTAAGCGCAACCCGTGAAAAGGTTTCGAAGAAATTATATGAATTATATAAGTACTTTTTTTTTACTTTTTATCATTTAGACTACAAGAACATTTATTGAAATCTTCATATCGCCTATTCTTCAATACAGATCTCGAAAATCACTCCAAAATAGTTAACCTCATATATTTGTGGTTTGTAAGGTCACCCCTCCCTAAGTTGGTCAAAATTGACCTTCATATCTTGTGATTGATAACTGTTCCATCAGCTAGAACAGTATAACATCATTTTTCAATATCTATTTTTACACACATTGCGAAAAAAGAGCAAAATATTGCTCCCAGAAGCAGTAGTCGAAATAAAATGACACTTGGCGTAGTCAATGAAAATGATAACTGTTTACAATATCATAACAAATGGACCGTTTATTCGAGCGAAACAGGCGAAAAGTCTCTAAATTTAGTAATGCGTCATACCGCCTCTAGCAATACGGCTTGGTATGGAGGATTGAAGACATCTAATGCTTTCCTGCATAAGATCCTGCCATCGTTAATACTATTGCCGATTCAGATCTCTGGTACTCGTAGCCTTGGGAAACCAGTGTTGAATGTGGGCAGCCATTAATTTGTCGTGAAATGGACCGCTGTAGACGGTCTATGAAGGGAAGCAACTTGAGGCCGCAGAATCTTCTGAACGTACTGCTGGACCGTCAATGTTCTCATTATCACTACCAGCGGAGACAAAGAATTGTGGGGGATGGCTTCTGACACCATGACCCTACCAGCTCGGATGGTGTATCGCTCATCAATGAAGTCCGGATTTCTTCGCTTTTTCGTACGACACTAGTGTGTTGACCGTGTTCAGACAAAGCCTAGATTCGTCACAGAACACGATTCGTTGCCAGTCCACATGTCTTTGGCAACATGTCTAGGCCAACTGCTCATTACAACACTGCAAACGAATCTGTCAACATCAATGCAAACGAAGATGGTGGAGTGTTAATGGCAGACATCATAAGGGGTGTCAAGAATGCAGTTCTGAAGTCACCTTCCAATCGTGGAGAAAAATAGAGATTTCAAGTGGACGGGAACTTTTGGATCAGTTTCGCCTTGGAACTCGATCTTATCTCACTTTTGGTGGTCTGTCTAGATCTACCAGTGCCTTTCCTGCGCATGTATGTTCTCTCCACACGCCGCACAGTACATTAGGATCTGTCCAAATTGCGGTCAGTTCGACGAAAGAACCATCCAACACTACGATCTCCTTCAATCTCTGGCAGCTTTTCATAACTGCGTCGAATGCATCCTCGATTTACAGATCTGTATTGTGTACTGATAATGCACATAGCGCATTACAGCCGTTTATATGACCCCAGCTGTAGCAATACTAACTTCCCTGTTGTAGTTCTCAGCAGGGGGTCCGAATTTGTTGAGGATCGGGGAGTCAATTACATGAAATTTTTATATATTAGTTTCCTTTCTTTAAATGAAACTTAAAAAAGAAAATGATTATACTAAAATTAAAAATATGTTTTACGTGCTATTTCTTAAATTATATAATTAGCCTACTAAAATTGCACTTACTTTGGATTAATATCATTTAAAAAACGACGTTTCGGAGTCCCATTTTCTCCCGGACCCCCTTATCAAGTTTTTAAAAATTCAATTTAAAATTATTCACCCTTACATAAGGAACATGCTCCCTGTCGGGTTTCGTCAGTTAAAAGAGCAATTTTAGTAGGCTAATTATAGATTATACTAAAAATTTATGGCGAGAGTAGGCTTTTTGAATTTCATCAATTAACCCTACACACTTCAACATTTATACTGTTTTTTTCTTTATTATTCCCTAAAGACGGTGTCCGGATTCCAGGACACCGGCCCTCCCTGGTTACCAGTCTGGAAACTGCAATCAGTAGCACACTACATCTGACGATAACATATACCGAGTTTTGTCCCAGGATCACTCGTTTGGGGTATGCTAATGTTTTTGGAAATCAGTGCATATCAAACATACGAAAACGTGAATTCTCTAATATCTAAAAAAAATGTTACAGATAAAAAAAAATTCGATATGAAATATCTATAGTGAGAGTCACTGAACAAAAAAGATAATATTCGTTGCTGATGATAAGTATGAAACTTAAATTAGTAATTCATAGATAATTAATCATAAAATGACTGAATTCTTGTGGAATCATTTGGGTGCATGAAAATCAAAAATGAAGCTCAAAACTGGGTTCTAGCAGATAAGTTTTTGGTTAACTTTGCCAGAAGACGTTTCTGTTTAGAGGTTCCACGTTTAAAATTAAAGATCCATCCATCCATCAATAGTTTGCTGTCCGGAGACAGATCCAGTTCTGTGGAGGTCACATGGATCTCCCACAAATACCTGAGGGAAGATACTGGGGGTGGTTTCCCGTTACCTGCCCCCAGGACGCCATTACGGAATGACGTCAGACCGAAGAGAAAGTGAAGAAGAGGCTTACAACACTGGAAAGGATATTGAAACATCCAAGCCACTGCCGGGATTCGAACCCAGGTACTGGCGCACTGGCCACAACGGCAGACCGCCGCCGAGACCGCGCGGCCACGCAAGCACGGCAAATTAAAGATATGGAGCAAAATGTTAGTCATAATATATACAATGAATCATCTCTATCCGGTCAATCAGGTAACTTTTTCCTCAGAGCCATTTCCAATTACAATTTATCCATTTTCACAAGTATTTAAACCACAATTGCAGTTGCTGAGATGATAAGTTCTACCGCAGAACTTGTGACCTTACAGTAGTACCTGCAAGTAGGATTCACCCTGAGTTTATACTGCACATGAACAAAGTGCTGTGGCAATACGATTGTGCACCGACTCATTATCAAACTAATGTTCGTGCATTCCTCAGATGTTTCCCGGAAGCTGGATTGGCAGACGTAGTGTAACCGAAATGATTCGATCACCAGATCTTACACTTATACTTATAGACTTATAGACTTTTTTCTTATGGCGATATGCCGGCCAACAGAGGAATCTATACAAGCCACTATTTCTGGATCAGCTGGAATGCATCGAGGTCGGAGATCATTTCATTTCGATGTCGCTGTGCGAGAAGGTCTCCAAACATAAAAGCAACATAAAAGCTGATGGGCTTCAGTTGGAGCACTCTCGTGTTAGACGATGTTCTGATAGGTTGTTACACTGTTGCTACTATTTGTAAAATTGACCAGGTCATTTGATTGTAGCGATATGCAAAATTGATATGGATCCAACTGCTACATCCTGTATAAGGTGAACTTCATTACTGTATCAAAACATTATCTATCTCGATTATTCAAATTCTTTAATAAAAATTGACAATGAAAACTTAATTGATCGCAATTATTTTAGAGATCTTTTTTATCTTTATTTTCTTTTATAGTCAATCATAAGATTTATGCATTTTGCCAAATTATTTTCTTATTTCCGGAAAATACTGAAATCATACTCTTAAGCAATCTTACTGTTTATTTATTTGATTTTTATTTCTGTACATTGTAATTCATATTTGTTAATAATACTACGACAGAAATCTTCAAGACTTAGCCATATTACAGTAACGTCTGTTATAGTAGGATGTCGTATGCATAAGGGTTTAGGTTTCAAAACTGAATTTATAATTTGAATTTCATATTCTATGGTAGAATCGAATTAACTGAAGTTTCACGTCAACTTCAGTAAGTTACCATTCCTTGGCAACAGTACGATAAACGTTACGAATTATTTTATTTACTTTAAAAAAAATAGTGGAAATCTTGTTTTTTTTTAAAATATCACTTTAAATTAAAACATACAGGGCATTAGTCTTAGTGTCGACCACGGTAACAGATTGAAAAAAAAATATATTAAATTGAAGATACAGAATTTAGTGGTGTTTTGAGGATTGCTCACAGGAGACCCAATAGCACCTGCCTTTCCTGAAATTTAAAAACACTGAAGAACTGACGAACAGATGCAAAAATGAAAATCCACTGAATCGAGGATCATGATTGCGTGCTTTTCATTCAGAAAAGCGTGCTTTTCATTCAGTCCAATCTGAATTTGAAACATACAATATCTATAACAGATAAATACTGAATTTTAAAGGTTGCCAGTTAATTAACTAATTGGAAGCAAACTATGTGCTTAGGTATATATACACTCTGTGATAAAAAATGGAAACACCATTTGAATGAAAAGATGTGCGAATGATTAACGTTTAGTTGTCACCTTCACCCCTTGGTTCAATGGAAATGTCCATCTCGTGGTCAACACATTCTGCTTCGTGGAATGCATTCATATTAGTTTACCATCGGTAATATCCCCACGATTCTCTCGAAAAAACTACTGGCAATCCCCTGACTTCGGGAGAGCAAGCACAGTAGTTTCTTGCTCAAAAAACTGTACATCAATATTTCGTCTTCTTGAAAATAGATAAACACATAAATAAACTCCTGACAACTTGACAACGTGGACATATACCAATATTTCGTTTTATTTTCATAAAACTTTTTCAAGGTTTTTATAAAATAAAATTAAAAATTTAACATGAAAAAGAGAATTCCTCTCTTTTTAAAATGATAGAAGATGTAATAATTTAAAAAACAATAATGAAAAAGCATGAGTAAACAAAAGAAAATGGCAATAATGAAAAAACATGGATAAACAAAAGAAAAAGGACAAAAATAGTGACATTGTTTAAAGTAATATACGACTTATTTGAAAGACAAATACTCTTTGACATATACTCTGACAACAAAGATATATTACATAGCATGGGAGTGATATATGCGTTGATTTGTAGGAGTTGCCAGGCAATCTATATTGGAAGCACGGGCAGAACAATAAAAGAAAGAGTTGAAGAACATGTTCGTGCTTTTAATAATAGAGAAGAAAACATCTCGGACTGGGCGGACCATTGTAGAATTAACGGACACAACCCGGACCCCATCGTGAAGATCGTCTATCATGAACAAGACGAACAAAAAAGATTCATGATTGAGTCCTGAATCATCAACTGTTGTGTCTGTTTCAACAAAAATAAATGCTTAAAAGTAAATGAGATGTCATTATCCATATTTAGAAATGCTTTCTTAAACAATAAGAAAGTCAAAGAGTATTTGTCTTTCAAATAAGTCATATATTACTTAAACAATATCACTATTTTTGTCCTTTTTCTTTTGTTTATCCATGTTTTTTCATTATTACCATTTTCTTTTGTTTACTCATGCTTTTTCATTATTGTTTTTTAAATTATTACATCTTCTATAATTTTAAAAAGAGAGGAATTCTCTTTTTTATGTTAAATTTTTAATTTTATTTTATAAAAACCTTGAAAAAATTTTATGAAAATAAAACGAAATATTGGTATATGTCCACGTTGTCAAGTTGTCAGGAGTTTATTTATGTGTTTATCTA
>JAFIDM010089958.1:6262-18603 GCA_023159025.1 Thereuonema tuberculata
TTTTGTGATGAACCGTTAAAGAGGATTTCAGTTCGTCAGGATTTAAAGAACAACCAAAAATGTTCGCAAACCCATTTTTTTTTTGTTAAGGCTTAACATGATTATTTAAGTTAAGCCTTAACATGATTATTTAAATTAAGTGAAATTTAAACTTGTTTATAAAGAGTAGGAAGTTTTGTGATGAACTGTGAAAAAAAGAGGATTTCAGTTCTTTAGGATTTAAAGAAAAACCAAAATGTTCTTAAAGCTATTCTTTTGTTTTTTGTTAAGGCGTAACATGATTATTTAATATGATTATTAGAAAGACCACGATCCTTGGCAAAATGCCCTGACCTATCACATTTATAGCATCTTTTTTTCCTTATCTATTTTGAGTTCTCTCCTATTCCTGTCCTTATGAAAATTCTCTCTCATAATTCCTATCACTTACCATATAAACCCTTTCATCATAATTTTTGTTTTTAAACCTTGCTTTTACAAATGATACCTGGTTTCATCTGACGTAAGTGAATCTATAAATTTCTGTAATAGAGCTGATTCACTAAAAACTTGTTCGTAACCCCTTTTCATTCGCTTTTCTAACTGTTGTCATAATCTAAATCATCATTTTGTTTTGCTTTACTTCAAATAATTCTTTGTTATTTTGAGTCCTGAGACACCTCCAAATTTCTTAATATTAATTTCACTATCAGATCTACAGTTGACTCCCCTTCTGCTTCCTCTACCTTGACTTATACAAAGCAATAATGCTTTGTCTTTTAGTTTATTCAAAATTAACGATACCATAGTTTCTGGATCGACGTTTAGTGCCTCACTAATCTTGACGAGATGTCTCATCTTTAAGCGAATTACTACTAGTTCCTCCTATCCAATCATAGGAATCTGTTAATCCAATTTGTCTTCGTTGTCTTTATTTCCAAGTCCTTCGTTACTTCTGGTTTCGAGTTGGATAGTTGATGCTCGACCCATTATCATTTTATTTATTTTTGGATTATAGAAAGAGGATACGTATCTATATAAAAAAAAAATGTATATTGAAATTTGAAGATTTCAGCTCTTACAGATATTTAACTTTCACATGTCCCACATTGAGCGCCATTCGGTGTACGGCTGGTTCTCGACCATGATAATTACCTAAGCTTACTACCACAACATGTTGATCAGTCTAAAGCCTAGTCCACACTTAAAAAAAATGTTTCTAGAAAATGCTTCTAGAAATTGTTTGCAAACGGTTTGCTTTGTTTCCTAACATTTTAAGAAAACAGTTTCCAAATTGTTTAAAAATTCTGGAAACATGTTTAAAAAACAATGTTGTAGAAACATATTTTTAAAATGTTTTGCTTACAGACCTGCCAGTCGAGGTAAAGATATTTACCGAGGAGGATGTATTAGTAGTAATTTTTTTTTATTAAAAATAGCAGAAAATTTAAAAGGATAAAATTGAAAAAGAAATACAAGTATCTGAGTTTGATGATCATTTGAAGGGTTAGTACTTCTGCTCCCTCGAGATTCTTGAGAACTTAGCAGAAAGAATAATTGTTCATATCCAAACCACCCACTGTCTTGGAGAAGCGCCACTTGAACTCAAATGAACGTGAACGTGACCACTAATCCTCAGCCGGGGCTTAACTTTGGGATTTATCCCAATAAAATAAGATTACGTTTTTCCCTGAAATAATAAAGGGCTTACGTACACATTCTCAAATATTTTTAAAACTTTGAAAAAAAAAATATTATTTAACATAATATATTTACAAGCAATATATACATTCATTTCACTTTCTCTAGAGGCTGATCACATATCACCCTTCCTAGGAAAAGTAAAAGGAGACAATGGGAAATCATTTTATCATTGTTTCTCTTTCGTAATGTAACAGTTACCAATATCACTGGCTGTCCGTGCATTAACTCTTGTTTCCAATACGCACTGTTGTAGATTATGGAATCCTGACTACAATCCAGTCCCGACTACAAAATACTAAAAGGAACCGATCGCTGCTCCAACATGAAGTCCTCCTGAGATTCGTAAGACCCCAATTACGCCTGCTGGATACATCGCACATCCAACGATACGATGGATCCCCGGTGCTACAACAGTCCCGACTACAAAGAACTAAAAGGAACCGATCGCTGTTCCAACAAATAGATCGCTGTTTCAACAAGAAAGTGGTAGTGGGAACCAACCTTCACAAAATTATAAAGAAATAGTATAATGAAGTGATGAAGATAATGGATAGAAGTAAAATAAGTAATAAAGTAAAATAAAGTGGTTTTGATAAGGAATGCAAAAAATTAAAATGGGAGCTAGGTAAAGCGAGGAAAAAAACGTTTGGAGCGTTGCAATCGGAATGAACTGTAATGCTTCGTAATTTGTCATTTATTTGTTATTGAAAACATCCTTTCGTATGATAATATGAAGCGATCTCGCACAATCTTAATCAAAATCTTGCATTGTATAAAATGACACTATTATTGATTGGCGCGCAAAGCGCCTCCCTCACCATTCTGACGTTCCTACTTTGTGGTGTTTTTATAACGTAGGTGCCCACAAAGAACGAATTTTTGTAAATTCAACTCCGAAGGGATCAAAAAGAAAGGTTGAAAGTTTTCAAAATCCAGTTGTGTGTATTGGAACCATCGCATATGGAAGCTTGACATTTCAAAATAAAGGTTCCTTTCTAGAATTGTTAAACGTTTTGTGAGGGTTTGTCACATTTATTTCCTGAGTGTATGAAGAAGGGCAGAAAGGGATGGAAAGTTTTATGTCCTCCGATCTAGATGAATTTTGATAGATTTACTTTTAATTTAGTTTATTCACTTAAAATTCACAAGAAAATTAGTATAGTTACAAGAATATCATTCCTACCCCAAACAAAACTTATATAAATTTTCTCAATATCACCTATATTTATGTTGAAACATACTGTAATTACTCAATTTCTTTAATTCTGTGTCCAATTCATTGTTTTTTCTCTTCATTGTTTCCAGATTCAACAGCAATGCATCACGATCACTTGTATCTTCTCTACCAATTCTAGCTTTGGAGAACCCATTCTCTATCTTTTTTCTTCTTTTGAACTTGATCAAATTTCTCTGTACCTGCATCAAATTTTCTTTTCCTATTGATAATTTCCTTGCGAGGAAAAGACCAACAATAGACTGATGTGCCAATTTTATCTGTAGGAATCAGGCAGTCATCTACAAGGTTTGGATCACTTCTTTGTTGGACTGAGATACAATACTTTCCCTGTAAGTGCTATTTTCTCCAATTCTTTTAAATGGAAAAATTTCCTCTTTGCAAAAAATAATTCAATTATGCGCCGTCTTTTTTCTTCCATACTTAATTCTTCTCCTTTTGACATTGCACATTTGGGCATCTTTAACACTAAAATTTAAGTGCGATCACTGAAGAGCAATGTAAGAGAAAATAGCACTTAAATAGTATAGATCTATCAGATGACTGGATGGATCAGAATTTTAGGATTGGTAATAAAATTGTATTTAAAGAAATAAAACAAAGAATGATAGGTAAAGAGTGGGAAGAAATAAGACATAAAATAGTAGCGTCGAGATGTAAGATTTGGTATAAAGATGTTTATACAAATAACAATGAAATATTATCTTAATGGAACAGATAAATGGTGGGTAAAAAAGATATATTTGAAAATAAGATGCGATAATTATAACAATTTAAACATAAATAACAAAAAAGATGAAAATATATCTTAAATTTTGTAATGCAGGAGAATTAACATGATAATGTTATATTGTGAAAGTTTTCATTTAAAAGGGATAATTGGTTAAAAGTTAAAAACGAACTTACGGATAAAGATATAATGGTAAAAATGTTTAGGAGAAAATGTATATAAATAATGTAAAGGAAAAGTGGTCTGATCTACACTCGCGAGCAAAAGTATGGAATCACTTACTTGAAATTGGCTCAATTGAGAATTTTATATTGTGAAAGTTTTAAAATGAAAAGGGATAATTGGTTAAAAGGTAAAAACGAACTTACGGATAAAGATAATGGTAAAGATGTAAGAGAAAATGTATATAAATGTAAAGGAAAAGTGGTCTGATCTAGTAAGCAAAACATAGCTATAAGTAATATATATATAATTTGTCGAGGCAGTAGCCGGTATGGGGATTCAATTAGTTAGAATATTTTATTTTAGATATTACAGTATTCAACAGCAATGCATGATGATCACTTGTATCTTCTACCAATTCTAGCTTTGGAGAACACATTCTTTACAATACAATACTTTCCCTGTAAGGGCTATTTTCTCCAATTCTTTTAACTGGAAAAAGTTCCTCTTTGCAAAAAATAATTCAATTATGCGCCGTCTTTTTTCTTCCATACTTAATTCTTCTTCATTTGATATTGCTCTTCAGTGATCGCACTTAAATTTTAGTGTTAAAGAAGCCCAAATGTGCAATGTCAAAAGCAGAAGAATTAAGTATGGAAGAAAAAAAGACGGCGCATAATTGAATTATTTTTTGGAAAGAGGAAATTTTTCCATTTAAAAGAATTGGAGAAAATAGCACGTACAGGGAAAGTATTGTATCTCAGTCCAACAAAGAAGTGATCCAAACCTTGTAGATGACTGCCTGATTCCTACAGATAAAATTGGCACATCAGTCTATTGTTGGTCTTTTCCTCGCAAGGAAATTATCAATAGGAAAAGAAAATTTGATGCAGGTACAGAGAAATTTGATCAAGTTCAAAAGAAGAAAAAAGATATAGAGAATGGGTTCTCCAAAGCTAGAATTGGTAGAGAAGATACAAGTGATCGTGATGCATTGCTGTTGAATCAGGAAACAATGAAGAGAAAAAACAATGAATTGGACACATTGCTCTTCAGTGATCGCACTTAGCCCAAATGTGCAATGTCAAAAGGAGAAGAATTAAGTATGGAATTTCTATAGAGAATTTGTTCTCCAAAGCTAGAATTGGTAGAGAAGATAGAAGTGATCATGATGCATTGCTGTTGAATACTGTAATTACTAAAATTACTGTAATTACTAAAATAACAAAATATTCTAACTAATTGAATCCCTGTACCGGCTACTGCCTCGAGAAATTATATATAGTTTTTATAGCTATGTTTTGCTTACTACACTCGCGAGCAAAAGTATGGAATCACTTACTTGAAATTGGCTCCGCGCGATCTTGAGTACGAAATAATTAGTTAATAATAATAAAAATGGCACCATTTTAAAGGTTAAACTGTTAACTTTAAATTGATACCGATTTCATTTGAATCACACCAGTATTTAAGGAGCTATCCCGGATTAAGTGAAGGAATAAGGAAAAAGATATGTTTCAATTGGTTGATGCGGCGCGAGTTGCGGCGTATTGACACCCTATAAAAGCATGTGTTATCGGATTTTGTTTATCAGTCGGCTTTCACACGTTGACCCGTACACATCTCCGCTACTTTTGACCCTTGACCTTGGACGAAAATGGATACTACACCTACTGAAGCAGCACAAATCGTCGCCCTATTGCAAGAAGGGCTCAGCCAGCGGGCTGTCGCACGTCGGCTCCACAGAAGCCAGTCCTGTGTTTCGAAAGTTTATAAACACTTTCGGGAGACTGGTGGCTTTGTCCCGAGACCAAGATCTGGACGGCACCGGTGCACATCGGAGAGGGATGACCGTTTTATCGTGTCAACCTCTCTTCGAAATCGTCATTTGACTGGTGTCGACGTCCAGCAGGAGCTCAGAAATGTTCGTGGGGTAGCTGCCAGCGAGTGGACAGTTCGTCGAAGACTCAAGCAAGCGAATTTGACTCCAACAAGGCCTGCCACAGGCCTGAAACTGACGGCAGGTCACCGACAAGCACGCCTTCAATTTGCTCGCACCCATCTTGATTGGGAAGTCGAGCAATGGTGGCGAGTCCTGTTCTCCGACGAGTGCAGAATGTGTTTGCACGGCAGCGACCGAAGAGGTCGGGTCTACAAGCGGCCTGGGGAGCGATTTGCACAGTGCTGTTTCGCCGAGACGGTGGCTTATGGGGGTGGTTCTTGTATGATGTGGGCCGGTATTTCTTTCGACGGTAAAATGGAGCTTGTTTTCGTGCCTGGCGGGGGACGAGGAGGCGGTCTAACTTCAGTCCACTACATTTCCGATATTCTGCTGAACATGTCGTTCCTAATTACGGGATATATCGGTGATGACTTCCTCCTTATGAATGATAACGCTCGTTGTCACACTTCCCGTGCCACAACTGAATACCTCGAAGAAGTCGGTATCGACACATTGGACTGGCCAGCGCTCAGCCCGGACTTGAATCCCATTGAGCACGTGTGGGATGAACTGAAGAGGAGGGTTCGTTCCAGAAATCCTGCTCCTTCAAGTGGGAATGAGCTGAAATTGGCTTTGATAGAGGAGTGGGAAGGTATTCCGCAAGAATCGATTCAGAAGCTGATTACGTCAATGAAGACTCGTCTTCGAGCAGTTATTAGGGCTAGGGGAGCGAACACAAAATTTTGAAACTTAATTTTAAGGTCAAATAATTTTTTTAAAATTAATTTTTGTTGTTTTCTTCATTCATTATTTTTCCATATTTCCTTGTTTTCCTAACTCCTTCACTTAATCCGGGATAGCTCCTTAAATACTGGTGTGATTCAAATGAATTCGGTATCAATTTAAAGTTAACAGTTTAACCTTTAAAATGGTGCCATTTTTATTATTATTAACTAATTATTTCGTACTCAAGATCGCGCGGAGCCAATTTCAAGTAAGTGATTCCATACTTTTGCTCGCGAGTGTAGATCAGACTACTTTTCCTTTACATTATTTATATACATTTTCTCCTAAAACATTTTTACCATTATATCTTTATCCGTAAGTTCGTTTTTAACTTTTAACCAATTATCCCTTTTAAATGAAAACTTTAACAATATAAAATTATCATGTTAATTCTCCTGCATTACAAAATTTAAGATATATTTTCATCTTTTTTGTTATTTATGTTTAAATTGTTATAATTATCGCATCTTATTTTCAAATATATCTTTTTTATCCACCATTTATCTGTTCCATTAAGATAATATTTCATTGTTATTTGTATAAACATCTTTATACCAACTCTTAAATCTCGACGCTACTAGTTTGTCTTATTTTTTCCCACTCTTTACCTATCATTCTTTGTTTTATTTCTTTAAATACAATTTTATTACCAATCCTAAAATTCTGATCCATCTAGTCATCTGATAGATCTACACTATTTAAACACTTTGAAATTTAATCTCCATTTGTTTCTCATTCCATTTACTCCTTGAGTTTTGATTTGATTCCAACGCTGTTTTGGAAACCCAAACTTCTCCATCTCAAATATTTTCCTAATATATATTACGGCTTTTTTTCAATTGTAGGGTAAACCCAATAGAAAATATCTCCGTTCGTAGAATATAATTAGCGGTATTGCAACTTATTCCTAACAGAATTTTGATATATTTTCTTTTAAAAGTTCTCAAATTTCCGTCTTTTTGCCCACCCCTAAATTTCTGCCCCATAGATCATGGAGCTTTTGACTAATTTATCAAAAAGCGATAGATAAGTCTTGGGCGAACCTATTAACGTCGCGTCGGTTTGATTATTTTACTGGTTTCCACTGCCGCTATTACATCTTCATTACTTAATTTTTTGTTGGAACTGCGATCAATTCCTTTTAGGTCTTTGTACTCGGGACTGTTGTAGCACGAGGAATCCATCGTATCATTGGGTGTATTGTTTCGAGTTGGCGTAATTGGAGTCTTCCGGATCTCCAGAGGACTTCATGTACTTGTTGGAACTGCGATCAATTCCTTTTAGGTCTTTGTACTCGGGACTGTTGTAGCATCGGGGATCCATCGTATCATTGGGTGTATCGTTTCGAGTAGGCGTAATTGGAGTCTTCCGGATCTCCAGAGGACTTCATGTACTTGTTGGAACTGCGATCGGTTCTGTTTAGCTCTTTGTACGCGGGACTGTAGTCGCAGCGGGGGCCCATCGTATCAGTGCAATAGCCAGTGCAATACTCGACTAAATTTCTTTGGCGTAAATATAAAGTTATCTCCTTCTATGACCTCTACAACTGACAGTTAGCTTTCTTCACTTAGAAATTATTTAATAAAAATAGCTCTTCTTCAAATAAAATATCATCTTCTTTCACACTAACTACTAAGCCACAGTCACATCCAACAATACAAGAACCTTTTCAACTCTATTCACGCCAAGAATCTCTTCAAACTATTCAAAAAGAGCTGTTAGCTATTCTGCTCCTTGTCTACGGAATAAAATTCCGCACAATATTCTTGAAAGTCCCAATTTAAAACAGTTCGAAAGAAAACTAAAACATACTTGTTTACACTAACATAACCTTTTACACTTATACAATTGTCATTCTCACCTTCTCTTCTCTCCAATTCATCAGTTAATTCCTTACCTTTCAAATCGCAAATGTCTACTCTCACTAGATATCTTCCAACCCTATCCTTTCTTTGCTTTATTTCGCTATTTATCTTTGTATTCTCTTTACTTTCCATGTAATTTAGCTAGGCTTAACCTCTTATCCGAAAATTGCTGTTCATGAATTATAAGAAATTATTTAGCTACATTTATTATTTCACGAAGACTGTATATATATTTCACCAAATCTAAAACTCTACAATTATTTTATCCAGTTTATTACAATTGTTCATTTTTATCCCCATTATATTATATTTTTATTAGCTTCAATAAATTTTGTATTATGCTGTTATATTATGCTGTCTACTATGTTACAAGTAATGAAGGCTCTTTCTATTTTATTTTGTATTTTATTTTATTTTTATTGCTTGTAATTGACTCCCTGCCTTCCTTCTCGACGGGACTACCCATAAGACACAGGGAAGTCACACTCATATCTATTATGTATTAGCAAACTTTGTAAGGCAAATAAATTATTAAAATATTAAAAAAAAAATATTAAATTTTATTAAGAAAAATCTTTTTTCTTTTTACTATTCTTAATTACATTTTTTGTTTCATAAGCATCTTAATAAAATTAAGTTTTTTGTCAATCTTCATTACACTTCCTACATTCTCTTTCCTTTACAGTTATGTGAATTTAAAGAAAATTTTTAAAAATAATTTTAGTTAAATTAATGAACTGAGTTAATTTAATTTCCATAATCCGTATTTCTATATTTATTAAAATAAAATATTTCATTGGTCTTACCACACCTGTAATTTGAAAGTATCGTCCATGTCGACATCGAATCAGTGAACATTGAGAATAATGAGAAGTCAGCCGTATGATTGGACGGTATTTATATGATTCAGGTTTGTTTAATTTTTTTGTTTTTCCGAAGTTGCTGGGAGAGTCTGAAAATATTGGAATTACAATTATAGAAATGGAATTCTACTACTATAACTGAAATAGGAATCATCTACCACGAATTTTGTTTTCTTTTTTTAATTATATAGAAATTAAAATCTCTCTATTAAAATCTCTTATTAAAATCTCTTATTAATTCCCAGAACCTTCTAAAGAATTAACCGTATTTAACATAATTTTCGGAACTTTTAATAGAAAAAATACATCGAACTTTTTCAGGAACTAGTTCAATGAACTACACACCCCTTCAGATTTGCAAAGTCGTTCTTTTCACCGAACTACCGTATTGGCCCGAATATAGCGCGAGGTTTTTTTCCGAAAATACAATCTCAAAAACAGCACTCATTATTTTCGCAGTCTTGCGAACGTAGACCACCTGCAATACAACTCCCGCACATCGCCTTCCGTGCATTTCCTCCCGCGCCGCGCTCTTATCAGCTGTCTGCTAGTTCAGTTTCGTTTCTCATTTATTTAATCATAATTTACGATTATTTTTACGATTATTGTAATTTTTACTATACAACTAACTTCATTCTGCGTTCCTGAGGATTTCCGTTAGAATAATATCCCGAAAATCCTCTACGTGCCGCTAGGTGAAAGAACAAATAATTCTCTGCACTTAAATAAAATTCTAGGTTACCCATTCATTGTAGTGAAAAAAAAAAATTGTTTGTAGCCGACATTTTAATTTACTTTTTATTTTTTTATTTTTCTTGAAATGATTTCGAAAAATTGGGGTCGTGCTATATTCGGGCCAATACGGTAGTTCTTTTGAGATAGTAGTTTTTATTGAACTAGTTCAAATGAACTACGTAGTTCTTAATTCATTTTGAGTTATAAGAACGATATGAACTACGATGTACTACTGTAGAAGCACACTTGAATTAAGGTCGTACAATGTACGGTGTTGTAATTAGGAGTAGGAACTAATTTGAACTGAAGTAAAGAATAAATGAACTATTAGAACTAGAAATTATAATTATGCATTTATTGGTTTTAAAGATTATAAGAAACTAAATTTTGTTTTTCTCGCAATGAAAAAATAAACTTGATAAACTTTACGGAAAATAACTAACTTATATATTTTGTTTATCCCTCTAGTGAGACTAATGTAAATTTAAAATGAATAAATGAAAAAATAAAAAAATTAAATAAAATAAAAAAATATTCTATATAACCTATAATTGATAACACACCCAAGGACAAGAAATTGAAGCTGTTTAATATATAAAAAAAAAAAGACATCATTTTTTAAAACTCAGTTTTTCAGATTTATTTAAAAAATTTTTAGGTAGTTTTTTATTCTAAAATTGTCGTTGATTTCTTACTAGTCAACGAATTTTTACGAATATATAAGATTAATTTAAAATATTATTAGAGGAGAAGGTGGTATTTTTAAACCCTGTCGGTAATTTGGAACCCTGACATTTCACTGACATGGGTATCGCACCATCCCGGTGGAACTTTTAACTTGTTGCCCTCACCCCCCCGACCACTGGCTCGACGCATCAGTTTACTTGCTGCTCGTTAGATGAAGCGTAGATAAGTGTTTGTTGCTGAACGCGGTTTGAGAACTTTTCTTGAGGTAAGTGTTTATATTTTCTGTTTCTCCTACAGTGGAGGTAACTACGTTTTAATGCATCATATGTGTTGTACAGTTCTTCTTTTGCCAATAGCCAATGAAACATGTTATTAATCTACAAGTTGTTACAGGGTAGATCAACACTAATCCAAAATGGCGAATGCGAGATATTTGGAACCCCAAAGTGGTGGGTAATTTGGAACCCTATGGTCAGGAGAAAAAAAAGCTGCGAGAAAGGGATACAGATTTTAAATACAGCTTTTTTTTTTATCTTAAATTTTTTAAATCAATCTAAACAAAGATAAAGAAAATAACTTATTTTTATTTTTAAAATATATCGTAATGAAAAAAAAAAATAAGACAAGTGAAAGCTCTTTTGCTTTCAAAAGGAATTACTAAAAAATTGGAAAACCCTACATAAGACTCTTTGAGAATTGTCATTTCTTTGCAACTTGCTATAGAAATAAAAAAAGTAAATAAGACGTTAATTTTTAATAGGGTTTCTAATAAAAAAATGAGCTAATCTAGATTTTATATTTCATAGACATCGCTGAAAATGTCTGTTATTTTACTGACTGTCTGATGGCAAACTAAAAAGCTGTTTTCTTAACTTCAATCGTTAAACTAAAGTGCCCCACAAAAAAAAAAAAAAAAGTTTTGTTTCGCTTTCGTAGATACTAAAAGCTAAAAATAAATGACAAAAAAGAGCTTTAAAGATTAATTGTATTTCAAAATAAGATATTTAGTTTGAAATAAAAAAAAACTTAAAAATTTAAATTTAGTTACAACGAAAATAGTCCAGTCGACAGGAGGAAAAAGTGGGGTTAGGTGGAAAAAGGTCGGAAGTTAATGAAACTTTGGGATGTTGTTCAGGGATGGTTAATTAACATTTTCGCAAGTTTTTGACCTCGAGGACCCTGTGCGAAAAGAGGGGGGAGGGGGAAACTGCAAAAATTTCGACCTTTCTCCGGTTTTTCCTCAATAACTTTTTTCCCTGACGTACTACGGCAAAAGCATCCCTATACTATTTTGTAGAGCGTTAAATTTCCTACAACTTTTACAAGTCAAACATGTTTGTATGTCAATTCGTTATCAAGATATGGCGTTTCGAAAAAAATGTCATTTTTCAAAATTCGCAAAAAAATGCCCAAAAATGCAGAATTTCAACTTATTTCTTCTGTTATACCCGAATTATGATGAAATGTTATTGCAGTTATGGTTCCTGGTAACAATTACTAACTTTGGACACCACCCCCCCACTCCCCCCCTTTCCCCACCCAACCCCAATTCAGAAAAGCTAATTTTCTTCTCTGATGGAAGCCAACCATATTCACATCATGTTGTTATTGATATTAGTTACTTTTCGGATCGATACCCCCCCCCCCCCCCCCC
>JAFIDM010089959.1:0-20122 GCA_023159025.1 Thereuonema tuberculata
TTGTGGGTGTTGCAAGAAGCACTGTGTCAACTGTTATGACAGCCAACACAAAACATAGTAAAATGCCATCTGCGAAACAGAAAACGTGGGCGAAAGTCAAAGACAGGGATAGATGTTGAAGCGGATAGTGACCTGACAGCACAAGACAACAAGTGGCAGATAGCCTCTGAGATGAACACCTATCTCCAGGATCCAGTATCAACCAAAACTATCCAATGGGAACTGCATGTTGCAAACATTCATGGCAGAGTGGCTATTGCAAAACCATTGGTGACACCACAAAATGCATAGAAGCAACAGCAATGGTGCTGTGAGCAGAGACACTGGACGCAACAGCAATGGGGACACATCATTTGGTCTGATGAATCTGCATTTACATTATTTCAAACCACTAGATGTGTTTATGTGTGGAGAACACCCACATAAGCTTTTCATGTTGCTGCCTCCTTCCTACTGTTAACTCCACATTTTCTGAACTAGAGACCGCTCTGCACGATGAATGGCTGTGTATTCCCTTGAACATTGTGCATGACCTGTATTTGTCCATCCCACTTCGCCTGTAATTTAGGCGAAGGGTGGGCCAACATCCTACTAAAAAAAGATTTTTGTGCATTTCACAGATGTTCATATTATTTTGTCCACCCACTGTATATAAAAGTCACAGTTTGTATGTTCTCTGTACAACTTTATAGCGTTTGACTGATCGGAACCAAATTTTGCGTAGATACTCTCTACTACCCTGCAGAAATTACACGCTACCTTGGAACCCGGTGAACCACCCCCAAAGGGATGAAAAGGGATAAAATCTGTGAAATAGCGCCACTTATGGACCTGGTGGTGACAATGGGAACTACAGTAATATTGCTCTGGAACAATTGGGGAGGGTTTGATGTGACAGGGTTGTGGAGAAGGGGAGAACCAGGACTCACCACCCTCACCCTTCCCCGAGCAACGCTGGGTACTTTAAGCTCGTTTATTATAATTAGAATTATGACCCATATCAAATATTTTTATAAATTTAATTGTTGTAATCTAATAAAGGGTTGAGCCTTTTTTTTTATTTACTGAACTCAACTCTATCAATAGTCAATCTCTGCAGAGAATCCCTCCTTTCATTTATTTCTCCACTCTTACTCCTCTTTTTCACTTTATAATTTTATCTTTGGCTTTAATTAATAAGCAAATGTAAAACAAAGATTATTACTGCAAGTTTTTTTATTTAAATAATTAGATTTTACATATACATTTATCTCATTGCAGATTATGACAAGTAAAAAATTAATAAATTCAGTAGAAACATGTATTGAAGACCATTTGAAAGGGTTTGTAATTGCTAATGAAGGTATTCAGTTGGTGAAAAGCCATCGTATTGTTATTCGGGATGATTTTGTAAAATTAAAGCAGAATGGAAAAGTCACCCTTGTGTCAGGAGGAGGTTCAGGCCATGAACCATTTGTTGCAGGTAAAAACAATATGAAATAATTGACTGAGCTTTTTCTATAAATACTACAACTTCATAGAATGTTTAATACATTGCGAGATTTACATAGATATATATTTTTAGGTTTTGTTGGTAAGGCTATGCTGACAGCTGCAGTAGCTGGGAGTGTGTTTACGTCGCCATCAGCAAAATCTGTCTTAACTGCTTTAAGATTGACTGCCTCAGATAATCCAGGTAAATAAATATTTAATAAAATGAAATTGCTGAATCGAAGTTAAGTGGTGTTCATGATTAAAAGCTAAGTAAACATTAGAAATAAAAATAGTCCACATTTCAAAGATGTATGCAATTTGAAAAAGATGGGCATAGCCAGGGGAAGGCGGGTTTGGGGTGCAAGCTACTTAGGAAATTAAGAAAATCATAAAAGTCCTAAGAAGATTTGCTGAAGACCTGCGATGACTGGCTTTACATAACCATAGCCTAAAGATTTATCCTTAAGTGCCTATTTCCCAACTCTCTGATACATTTCAGGTAAACTATTTGCTAGGTAAATCCATAAATAAATTATTCTATTTTCATATTTATTTTCTAGATATTGCTTACCTAGAATCTGTGAAACAGGCCCTACTTATATTAACAAAAACTGAAATCAAATGCATTACATTTTTCTTTTTCTTCAGGTATTAAAGTATTTACAATGCAATAAATTTTCTATTTTGTAAAATGCTTCAAGTTAATTTTTTTGTTCCCCCCCCCCCCCAAGTAAGAACCTGGTTATGCCCATGATCATAAAAGCATTAAGTAAGTAATAGACCACATACTTATTGTGATTTCTGATGTCATGTGATAACTACATATAATTTACACAGACTCCATCTCTATGAGAGAAACATTGATGAAGAGAGTTTACGAGTTAGAGAATTCACAATGAACAAAATACTTGAATTCAATAATGAATGAGTTAGTGACTTTCATTAATCTTTCATTTGCCCTCCAAGTAATATTAAATTACATTAATAGCAATAAATTTCATCTACACTTTGATTTGTGAACTTTGTGGATAAAATGTTATGGTCATTTAATATCATTGTTGGATTGATGCGTAGGTTATACAGTTGTACAAGTAATAAAGCTTTTCTCTTTAATTACTGCAGAGATTCAGAAGAGTACTCTACACCAGTGCTTCACGGCACACTTTTACATTTGCTGCAATCCTGTGGCACACCAAATCTTGTTTCTAAAATTCAACACCACACTAAACTTTTGAACTGCTTTTATTGTTATAATAGAATCCTATGAAAAAGCCCATGATTTGCAATATAACAGTCTATGTTAACATTTATAGATACCCTGAAATATTTTGAAGTTAATTTGAATGGAAATTAATACATTTTTAACATTTATTGTTAGAGCAAACCACAATGTAGTTTGTTTTTTTTTTTTTTTTTTTACCCAGATTATATGTTGTCTAGAATTTATTCTAAATAAAAGCATGTGGGTGAGAGTAAAGTGGGTGTGTTTTATTTAGCTGGCACTTGCACAATTTTCTTGCAGCCCTTAATGCACCCTCATGGCACATCAGTTTAGAAGCTCTGCTCTACACTAACGATAACCCCCCACCCCTTTGGCAAAATGGGGGGGGGGGGCTACTACATGAGAAACCTTAATGACAAACTTCAAGCCAAGTCATATTATTCTGATTTTATTTCACTATTTTGAATTTATAAAGGATTTTATGGACAGCATAAATAATTCTTTGAATAATCCTTTCAAATAATGTTTTCGGTACGGAAAACTAACATTAGAAAAAATGGATGACATTAGCAAAAAATATTTTATACTCATCCAAAGTTACCACTTTACAATAAAAGTAAGTTAAAAAATTACCATAGTAAAAAAGTAAGTTAAATTAAAAGTGTTATTTAGGATATTTTTTTTAAATGTTACCTTCTCTTGAAACTCTTAATATTCTGTTCATCATCTCTGTCTTTTTACAGTGTTTGTAGATTTTCAGGTCTAGGCTTATCAAAACCTCTTTTAATAAGCAGTATCAACAGTCTTCCTCCTGTTCCTCTCCTGTTGCAAATATGGCCATCATAAAATAATTCTTAGACCAAAAGATAACTAATCATTTTGAGTAGCAGAAAGTGAAATTGAAGAGTTAATACTGAAAATATGATAATTCAAATGCCAGTCTATAATACCACAGTGATTAAAAAAAAAAAAAAAAAAAGACACTACAGCTATGCATTAAATAATTATGGATGTCCAAACAACATGAATGTTGATCTTTCCCCACCTACATGGCAACAAATATGTGCTTCTCATTCTGGATTTGCAGCTTAGCCATTTTAGGAGAAGAACCACTTCTGCTACAAGATTCAGATAACAAGCAATTTTTGCAGCAAAATTGACACAATTGTTGAAAACCAGCACTTTTAATCTCAAGCTATATCCTTGTAAGCACTGCACTTAGAGAATGCCTTCCCCCTCCGGCCCAATCACATACACACACTAAAAGAAATTTAATGAATGGACTTGTTAATGAATGAACTTCTGATACCATTTTTTTTTAATGTTCACCAGTCCTATTAGGTATACCTACAAAATGTATACCTGTATTATAGGTGCTGATCGATTGTTATACAGTGCAACTTGGATAATTCGAACGTCTTTAATTCGAAATCGTGGTTAATTCGAAGATTTCTCTTGGTCCCTTGAATTTCTTATTAAATCAATGTTAAAAAATCGTGGATAATTCGAAGTTCAACTTCCTTAATTCGAAGTTTTTTATAAAAAATTTCGAACCATAATGACTTTTCGGCGTTTCATCGGTAAGAAATTCGACACGTGACAACTGAAATCTCCTTCCCGCCACCTTTCCACACGTGACGCCATTCGACACGTGATGCTTCAGACACCATTCGAGCTTCCTGCTGTCAGTGTCACCATGTCTTTCAGTAAACCACGGGTGTACAAGAATTTAACGTTCGCTGAAAAGGTCGCCGTCATTCGCGAGGTGGAAAAGGGTGTGAAGAAGAAATGCCAAATCGCCAACGACTACGGGAGTACGGGAAATTCGTCGGTACATTGAAGAACAAACCAACGTAAGTGAAGCTGTTTTCCGTTCACTAAACATGCTTGATGATTTTGCTAACCTTAAGCGACTGAATTCTACAAAACAATCAGACATTGCACAATTTTTTGAAAAACTATAATTTTCTATATTGAATGTAATATGTACTGTAGCTTACGTAATATAAATCTTATTTTGTTTACGTACTGTTTAAGTCTTTCATACCATGATCTTTCTGAATAAATATTTACTTATTGACAGAATAATCTTTTCAAGCATTTAGTGGACCTGAAATTAAAGTTAAAAGATGTAACTTGTTTAATTCGAAGTCTTGGATAATTCGAAGTTTTGTAGTGGTCCCTTCAGCTTCGAATTATCCAAGTTGCACTGTATAAGGTTAATTAAAGATAATTAGAATTAAAAATTTATTATTATTTTCTCATCAATTATATCGCTGATTAGTTGAATTTTAATGCAGCTGATATTTTTACAATTTTTTTATTTCATAGTTTTCCCAATGAATTTGACTAAATAACTTATATTTTATATAGTTATCTAGTCTTTGACCATAGTTATTTTTTAATTTTGAAATATTAAAAATTTTTAGCCAATTTTTTCTAGTTCCTATATTTTCATTATAATTTTCTTTTGCTCTTTTAACTTGATAAATATTTTTTTAAATGGTTTTATAAATAAATTTTTCTTTTATAGTTAAGATTTTGAATTTTTTCCTGATTTCTCTTTGTTCTTGTATTGTTTTATTTTTAAAGTTTATATAAATATTATTTAATATTTTAAAAGTTAATTTATTTATGTTTTTAATTTGATGTTTATTCAAAAATATCCAGCATTCAAGTCCATAATTTAGTATAGAATCTATTAAAGACTTAAATATTATTAATTTTTGCTTAAAAGGAAATAAATATTTAATTTTATAGAAAAGGTATGTGTATGTTTGTAATTTTTTTACAACAAAATTATAGTGTACTTCCCATGTTAATTTATTATCCACAAATATGCCCAAGTACTTCTGTTGATATACAAATTCAATTTTATTACATGTACACATACTATTATTTAAATTATTTTGATTTAAATTAATACAATTGTTGTTGTGTAGTATGAAATATAAATCATTATTTATTATTTTGTTTTTATTTTTGATTAACATAACTTTCGTCTTTTTGCCATTTATAATTATGTTATTATTTATTGCCCACTTTGTTACATTATTTAAATCATTTAATTTGGATATCCATGAAGATGTTTATGGACATTACTCCTATGCCAACCTCAACTGAAGTCCTGTCCATTGAAAAAGGATCAATGTCTTGAGTTCCGAGTGAGCTGAATTTTCACGCCTATTTTATTACAGTCGTTTCTTCGCTAAATTTGCTGATTGTGAATTGATGTTTTAATTTCATTGCTCTCAGTGTCAACAGGAAAAAAACATTCATCAAATAAATTACTTTTTCCTGTTGAACTGAAAATATTTGGCATGAAATGAAAGAAAAAAAAAGTTTCATTTCTTTAGTGGCTGTATTCCTGTGCAAGTGCCAATGATACCAAATATTTTAACATAAACCAGTTACTTACTTGGGGGATAACATTAACTAAAATATCTGCACTCCATGCACCCTAATGGTCAACTGACATATTTGTGGATCATGCTATAGAACAAAAACCTGATATGATAGGAAAAAAAACAAGACTGCAATTTTTGAAATCAGCATACCAAGTTTACTCAATAATAAGTGACAGATCATAGTCAGCAGAAAACAAATTAAAAATTGTTGTTGTTGAGTAATTTATTCAATGTTAATGTAGTCTCAAGAATATTATACATATTAAAAATAAAGATATATTATTTGCTTCTCCTTTATCACATTCTGGTAATGTCAACATATAAAATACATTTTTTTTAGTTTTAGTTATTTATTGAAATTAATTCTTATCAACATTTAATTACTCTTGAAAGTCATTGTAGATGTCTGGTCCATAAACACACAGTTTGATAAGCTTCACTGATTAATATTCCTCAAAAATAATGAAAAGGTTATTGTTATTCTAATTTTTATTATCATTCTGATATCCCTCCACTGCCTGTTTTGCAGAAGTCTATTATTATTATTATTTTTTTTTTTTTTTTGACGTTTTCCTCGATCTTGATTAGAGCTTTTTGAAAGTATAGCATCTATTTTTTTGCCTTATATAGTCCTTTGTTATGCTACATCAAGAGTGTTTCCATATCATATAATTTATATATAATTTTCCAGTTCTTTGTGTATATTCCTCTGTGTGCATTCCTTCTGTATTTGCAGATAATGCAAGAATCTCATTATTACAAAACTAGATTTATGGAAACAAATTAAAAAAATGGCTTTGGAAAAATATTTCTTTAATTTATGTATAGAATTAAAGTGTTTTTATTTTTATACCTTTTTTTTATGCAATCATATATCATAGTTTTCCAATTGTGTGTGTATATATTCGTCTGTGTGTAATGCAAGAGATCAGAAAGCTGCCCGGCAAGTCTCACATCTACTGCAGTGCAGATGTAGTAGTGTCGGATGATCCAAGTGATGAAGTTTATTCAAAACTTTCCTGCAGTTTCTTCACATGCTCACATTTTCAACATGGCTTCTCACCAGTTGAGCCTGAAGAAAGGATCAATTGTGATACTCCTTCCAGAGCCGTTTCTAGGTGTTCTGCCACCCTAGGCGAGAACTGAAAAATGCAGCCCCCTCCCTTTCAAATGCCACCCCCACCAAAAAAACAAAACAAAACAGATTCTTCAATTCAACAACCAAAAAAAAAAAACCGCAATCCTATTTAAACAACCAAAAAAAAAAAAATGGAATCCGTCCTTCGGCCGCCCTAGGCGGCCGACTAGTCTTGCCTAATGGTAGAAACGGCCCTGACTCCTTCACAATGTCAATCCGAAGAAAGTTTTCTGTAAAGGCACACGATTGGTTGTTGAGGAATTTCATCACAATTTAATCACGGCTGAAGTTCTTTCAGAAAGCAACAGAGGTGATATCATCACTATTCCCATGATCGATTTTCAACCGAGTGATATCAATTGGCCATTCATGTTGAAGTGCCGTCAGTTCCCAGTAATGCTCGCATCAAGCCTTCCAATAACAAATTTATTTATGTTCTTAGCAATGCATTCATAATATACGACGGGCAAATACTCTAGTCAGAAATAACTGCTGTGATAAAGTTGCCATTTTTTTAAGAGATGGTAATGTTAATTTTATATTTTAATAACTTCATATTTTGTTGTTTTTTTATGTTAATATTTCTGAATGAACTTCTTATCTGGAATATCTTAATATTTTATTATTATTTATTTGTATGGGATCAATAGGACATAATAATAATTATGAAGTGAACAATGATATTCTCCATTTTATCTGAAAATTCTAATACACAGGTTTGAAAAGCCTGGAACCAAAGGATAAGATATGTATTAACCTTATATCAATCCCCTGACCTTAATCCACAAGAGATACTTGGGGGATTTCTTACAGTATAAGTGTATGCTATAAAAACCTGAGATCTTCATCATCTTATGGAGAGAATTATAAAGGCTTGTGCTGCGGTTGAAATCATTATTCTGAGAAGAATCCAAAAAAACATGGTATACTGGCTGAGGATCATTGGTTCCCGACTTTTCAGACACCCTACTTTTCAGATAGTGAGTGGGTAGTGTATTGATAATTCAAAATTACCAAAGTCACAACAAACTGTATAATAGTATTAGAAATATACGATAATGTGGACCTAACTAGTGATTTTTCCATTCTTAATTCTCCAACAGATGGATATTAAGGTCCACCCAGCTCTCTCATGAATGGACTGGTTTTTTTTTTTTTTTTTTTCCAGGGATAAAGGAGATCTCAGCTCAGTTGCATTGGTCAGGAAATGCCAGGAGCCTTATCTCTTGTGATCCAAGGGACCTATACACTGCATAGTGGGATATTTTAATTTAATACACTATAATAATGCTACTACTATAGTAGCAGTATGCAACTAAGTTGAGATCACCTTTAACTATATTAACTTTATACATATTGTTATTGAAACTTTCATAGCTGAATAAAAGCAAACAACAAACAAAACACTGAAACTTATAATTAGAAAGCTACTTTCTGAAAGAAAGAAGATTTTGAATCTTAAGTTTGTAATTATTATGACTACTCATTTTCATAACGAATGACTTATAACATTTGTTTTTCTTTTTCTACAGCTGGAACACTTGTATTTATTCCTAATTACACTGGTGACCGTTTAACATTTGGCCAAGCAATCGAAAAGGCTAAATTAGAGGGATTAAATGTAGGGAAAATAATAATAGGGGAAGACTGTGCTATAAAGAAACCTTTAAAAAGTGTCGGCAGAAGAGGAACTTGTGGCCAAATATTCATTCACAAGGTCTTCTTTTTTTTTTTTAAATCTTTTAAAATAACTATGAACACACATCTAACCAATCTATTCTAAAAATGTGAATTAAGCAATTTTATACAAAAAAAAATAAATAAATTTTGAATAATAATAAATGAAGATATTTTCTAAAAATGTGTTGTTTTTTGTTACATGTACTTTCCTAAGATACAATTTTATTTGCCTTAATTTTTAAATATTTTTCAGATTGCTGGAGCTCTTTCTGAGGAAGGCTATTCACTTTCACAGATAATTGAAGTGTGTGAAAACACTCTTCCAAATTTAGGTATGCATTATAATAAGGATGAGTAACTAATTAAAACTCATATAAACCTCATTCCTTATTTCCAAGAAGAATTACTCATAAATCTGTTATTTTAAAAGTTTTTGTTATGTTAAAAATCAATTATTATCAATTTGTTATGTTAAAAATCATATTATTTTTATAATCATTTTTCTTTTCTTTTCAAAATTTTTATAGATTGTAATTTATTTGTATTTAAATTTCAATGCAAGAATTGATAAAGAGGTTGGGAAGTTTTAAGTTTTTAAAGTGTAAGGTTTTTGTGAATACTGCCCTAAATATTAAGAATTTTAAAAGAATCTAATTTAAACAAGAATTAATAATTAATTGGTTTTACAAGAAAAAAAATGACAGTTACATGATATTATATAGTTTTATGGTTGCTTCAGTGTAAAATGAATAAATTTTATACCACAGAGTATCTTAACAATTTTATAATAATTCAATGGATATAAATTACATATATTTCAAGAGCTATTTTCTAGCAGGAAAAAAAATATACTCGTAACTGAACACTATGCACTATCTTTGCAGTAATTTCCCAATTAATTTCCAATGAATAAATATTGGTATCTCTCAGTTTTAATGGGAATAAAGCATAAATGAAGAATGTCAGCTGCTTTCAGTCATTATGTTCCAAAGTCCATGTAGAATTTGAAATCCAACATTCAAGAATTTTCTTATACATAAATTAAGTCAGTTCTATTGAATGTTGCTTATATGATTATTTTGTTGTCTGCATTTTTGAAGATGCCACATCATTTAAACCATTTCAGATAATTGAAGACATATTAGTTTTTCTGTCTCTATGATGATCAATATCTAATTAGCAGGAATCACAGATAGTGCTTCGTATACTTTCCCATTAGAGAGATGTATTTACACTGGATGCAGCATCATTTCTGTACCATTCAAATCAAAGTCTTGTGGTTGACATCATGAGTGCCAGTGAAATCTAATGGGAAATACAATTTCATGAGAATATATCAATGAATTCCCAAGTTTTCTTAAAAGCTCACTTGAATGTTTTTCTTTGTTATCTTGATTACTTGATGGTATGTAACTTTAAGCAGATGGATTCGAGGTTTTACTAAACACTAAAGTAAAAAACCTTTAATTCACTTGCAATCATGTTATAATGTTAACCTACTTTCAGTTCATTGGTACTTAGCATTAATTTGCTTTATTTTGTTAATCACAATAGCCTTCATACAGACCCAAGCAAATGGAAAATCTGAATTATATTTCCTGTAATTTTAGGCTCCTTGGGAATGTGCCTTTCATCCTGTAGTGTTCCTGGGTCAGGTCCATTGTTTCATTTAAATTATGATGAATGTGAATTGGGTCTTGGTATTCACGGTGAAGCAGGGGTAAAGAAATTGAAGGTAAAATTATTTAAAAATTAAATTACTGCTGAAATCTTTGAACTATTTATATTCTTCATCTGATATTAAAATATCTTTCATATTTTTCATGTCATTATTGTATTTTAAATAGTTAACCACGGCAAACAAAATAATGGATATTATGTTCACTCACATGACTGATGCCACTTCAGAGTCTTCCATTAAGCTTGAAAAAGGTAACAGATCACATATATAAAAAAAAAAATCTTAGTATTGGAAAAATTAAACATATCCTAATTTTTGGTGAATGACACAAGCTTTAAACACTTTCTCAAAGAATTTTCATCTGCATTACTCTATCTCTTACAAGCATAGCTGTCGTTCATAAAGAGCTCACATATTTTTCTTAAAATACATTCATTCGTTACATCGGAAGCGCAGTGGTGCCTCAAAGAAAAAAATACACAATGAAAAACTCACCAATGAAAATTTAGTGAGAAAATTCATGTGCCAGCAGTGCGCAGGCCTCAATGAATTTTTTTAAAGCATACAAATTCAAACTGTGCATTTGAATTATTAATAATAACAATGGGCGAGACCAAATTATTTACAAGTGACATCCTGGAACAGCTGTTTCACACTCGTTGGCAACTATCAGCCAGGACGAGTCACTGTAAAGTCACATTTTTTTTTAATGTTTTTACAGTCTATTTTTATACATTGGGCAATCCTATCTACTTTGATTCTAATTTTGTTCTATTTGTCTACACACACTCATGCTGCATTCCCAATGCTTCTATATTCTTTTCCTTTGCAATCATGTAAAGGACAACAAGACAATAGGGTAATTTTTAAATAGGTTTGAAGTAAAGGAATATTGAATGAAAACTTGGAACTATTCATAAAATTTTAATTTAAGCAAGCCAATTGTTAATTTTCATGAGATATACAATGTGGTTCACATTTTGTCTAAAAGCTCAAGGTACATTGGTTGCCAAAATGCCTTAACAGATTATGAAATGCCTTATATCTAGAGATATACAAAACATCTTCTGGACTTCCTATGGCTGTTTGGCATTCTCAATTCTAAAGGTAAACTCAGGAATCCTAACTCAGAATTCCTAGGAAATGGCTTAACTTTCTAAAGTGTTTTCTGAATTTAGAGATAGTGTAGATGCAAATTTGAATAAATTTCAAGACAAAAGGTAGGGAACTTAAAACAATTTTTCAAAACTGATTTTCAATCTATTAAGTTATCTCTTCATACAAATGGTGAAGTCAAGAAACAACTAATCTAAAATGGAAAAAAAAAAAACAAAAAAACATAAGAAACTACACTTGCCAAAATTCCTAAAAAAACTGAGTCATTAGTTAGTTTGAGGAATAATCAATGAATAGCAAACTGAATCAAGAGCTTTATTCTTTGCATTGAAATCACCTGTGCCTTCTTTCTCATATTTATATCCCTGTGTTGTTGTTTTTTGTGATTACTGTACATATATTGTTGCTGTTACTATATACTCTTTGTCAGTTTTCAGGTGTATGCAGTCAATGAAACTGAAGATATAACTGTAGAGTTCATCCATCTTCAATCACAAATTGTCATGAAAAATCTTCAGGTTAAAGAGAGTTAACAGCATTCAAATAATCTATTTCAGGCAATTGATATCTTAAATGTATTTCAGTTTTTTTTTTAGTCATCAATATCTGAGTGACTAAAATCAAGCAAGATCACAATGATTCAATCCATCAACAGTTTTATGATCAAAGCATTTACTCGTGCATAGAAACTACAAAGAGATTGATGCCTTATTATTATTATTATTATTATAACCTTCTTCATTCCTTTACTAACTAACTGCTAGCACAACTAGATCTAAAGCTAGAGTTCACATCCCAGCAAAAAGTCTTCCACTGAAAAAATAACGTAGAATTGTAATTTTTGAGATCTCTATGTGAGACAGAATGAACGAATAGAAAGGATAGTAACAGCCAGAAATAACTTCATCTTCAAAGAACTTGTGTCTAATATCAAAACCAATATTTTAGTATGATTTTCTATGAAAGTAATTAGATTTTTAGTAAGCAAAATTAACATTCTTGTTACTGAGAAACTTTATTTTCTAACAAAATTGCTATTTTTGAAAACTCAAAATAGCATCTAGTGTAGGAAAATTAAGCATAGAACTTATTCAGGGAAATGTGAGATAAGAATAGTTAAATAAAACTATTGATATAAGACGAGGAAAAATTGTAAAAGGATGAATTATAAAATAAGAATAAATTTAAATGAAAAGAAAAACATTAATATTTATTTATTTTTTTCCTTTTCAAATAAACTTATTCTCAGCCATTCCATCTTATCTCTCTAATAAGTTTACCTAATTCCTGATTGTCATCAAAAACATATAACCATTGTCGCCATCATGTTCCAGTCTCTCTTGTTATTTAATCTTTTACTTTAATGTGTGTTTCCTTGAAAAAAATGTTGGGATTTTATTTCTAATTTTTCTAGTTTTTAATTTCTTTATTTTCAGTTTTTAATTTTCTTACATAAAACTATAACAATATATGTGAATCATTCTGCACGTACATTCTTTTTTCTAATTTATAATCAATATTTTATCATTTGCTCTTCATTAATTTTTATCTTGGTAATAATAAGCCTGGGCTCACCAAAATCTACTTTCTTTATCATATTTTAAAATATTTAAATTCAGTTCATTTATTATTCTTAAATTCATTCTTTTTTGTTTAGTTATCATTACTTTTTATTTAGTTATTTCATAAATTATGTTATTTATAAATAATTATGTTCTTTGTAAGTACATATACTGTCTAACAGATGGATGTTGTTGATCACGTTTGCATGAGAATTACGGAAAACACGAGATTTGGCCATTTTCTTCTTCAGCAGGTCTCAAAGAAATTTCGTTTTTTCAATGTCTGGTACTAGGAAATTGCTACCTAATGAATTTATTGTTTGTTTATTGACTGTTTTCAATTTATAAAAACTATATTAAAATGTAGTAAAAGTCTCATGCATTTCCTTATATTATAATTCATTTAAAATTTCAATATTTTGTGAGAAGACATGGATAGAGGCTATTCTCGCGTAAATTACGTGAAATCACGAAAATATGAGATCGTCAAAATCCATCTGTTAGACTTTAAATTTATTGTAAAATTAAGTTACGTAATTAAGTTACGTAGTATATATTACATTTTAAATTGTTTAATATTATATGTGAACAGGTCACAAAGTAGCCATCATTGTTAACAATCTTGGAGGTCTTTCCCAGTTAGAGCTTAACATTATTACAAATGAAGCTATAACATATTTAGGTAAACAAGTTTAATTATTTGTAATAAGGTAAATGATCCAACTGCACTCATCATTAAAATTAATTTAATAAAAAATAAAACTAGTTACAGCTTCGAGGGCTCTCTTCATCCAACTATATCTTGTAGGATTTGTAGTACGATGAAGAGACCGTAGGTTTCTGACCCTCGAAACTGTAACTAGTTTTATTTTTTTATTAAATTAATTTTATGTTGAGTGCAGTTTAGTCATTTACCTTCTTACTATTCATCTGCATGTTAAAACTTCCAATTTAATTATTTGTATTTTAGATAGTATAGTTAAGTTTTAATAAAAAAATATAGTTAAAATTTTGTATAATTATACACTGCTGTAGTAGATGCATATTAAATTTTTACTGATTAAATATAGAAAAATAAGGATGAAGAACGAACTTGAATTACAGTGAATAAATGTAACAGTAGGTTTAATAGATCATTTTATAGCAGCTCTTTGTTAACTTTTATATAAAGGCTTTGTAATCCTGAAACTAATATACACTGACTGAAATGGAAATCCCAAAACCAAGACAGAGTTGTTCTAGGTGAATGAAAAATACACAGAATATTTGTCTACATGAGTTACATTATACCAGTTTCAACGTCACAACTTACATAATGCACATGCAAAATCATATAAAAGCTGAATGTCGTCCTCATCAGTCCCACTGGAGTCACTGCTATGTTGAATATAGGCATCTATACATGCATGCATCTGATTGTAGAGGTGTCAGATGTCATCCTGTGGGATGGTGTTTTTCTCATGGGTAGCTGTATTGTCAGATCAGCAATGGTCATTGCGGAAGAGCCCAGAGCTGTCTTACAATTATGTCCCCACACAAGCTGTTTTGGCAAAGATCCGGCAATCTTGCCAGCCAGAGTAACATGCTAACATCTTGAAGAGCATGTAAGGTTGTAGCTGCTTATGGGATTAGTGTTATCCTGTTGAAGCAGGCTCCTTCTCCCCTCAATACCGTTCATGAACGGCAGAACAATAGGTTCAACCACCATTCTCATGTAAACGTTTCTCCACCCTGCTGTAAGGGATAACTACCGGGGGTGGGGGTGGGGTGCCTTTCCTGTTATCATACGAAATTTCTCCTCATACCATAATGCCTGAGGTTGGTCTGGTATGTCGACGACGGATGCAGCTTATCCACAAACGTTCACCATAGCATGTATATCCATCACTGGTACCAAGACATTAAATGGTTCTCATCTGTGAATACCACAGAGTTTTATTTATTTCCAATGGGCTCTTGTGCAACACCACTAAAGATGAACTGAACAATGGGCAGGAGTGAGCTGCAAACATGCCACTGGACACCTAGATATGAGGCCAATCGCCAGTATAGGATTCAGAACAATTCTTATGGTGATGCTGGGTCTGACTGCAGCTGGAATTTTTTCTGCAGATGCTCCTGGGATCTGCCAGGACCATCCTGCAAATGCTCCGATTTTCTCTCTCTTCAGTGGACCAGGAAGGCCCTGGCCTCAGTCTTCTGGTAGCAGTGCCTTCCCGGGACCACTGCTCAATAGATGTTTCAGCCCATTCTTGCCGCGATCTCATGAATTGAAAATCCACCCTCTTTTAAGACTTACCACACGGCCTATTCACAGCGAGTTAATTGCCAATAAGCAGTTTGTTATCACTTTTGAAGCATTCTGTATAGTCATAGCACTCGTTACCACAGCCTTTCACAGAGATAATAATGCTTTTGAAGACCTCCACATGTCTAATGGAAAATTCATTACGCAATCACTGTGGCCCTGTTCGCGCATCCTGTGAATTGTGAAGTTGAAACTACTATCAGTAATAACTCATGTAGACAAATATTCTATGTAATTTTTATTCATCTAGCATAACTCCATCTTGGTGTTGGGATATTGAGTTTTGTCAGTGTATCTGGGCCAAAAATTATGATCACTGATCTGCTATGGTATGTTGAGACATTGATTTCTTAGGCACATCGAAAAGAGTGGCTACTGGACTTTGTGCCTGACGATAGCTTACCATGAATTGAGCAATTTTTAAGCCACATCATCTTGGAGAGCTCATCTCAGTTTATATTTATTTCAACCGTCAACTGCTTGTGGTACAAGAATACTTCACACAGTGTGACTTCAATTAATACACTAAATATATCAATGAGTTTAGTTTATAATTGGTCTGATACTTTTCCTTAACAATCAACGATATTTACTTCTACGATGAATTAATTTCTTCATGATATCAACCATTAACCAATTCATGTACAGTATTTACCATGTGCAATACCTCGTTCAGAGAGAATTCAGTCTGTGTGGTACTTTTTTTTTTCTAATGCTTTAATCTCACTGTGTGAGATATGCCTGTATCTGATTTTTTTTCCCTGTACAGATCCTTTTTGTTATTTTTGCATACGCCAGCCTTCAGTCTTTCAAAAGGAACAATATCTGAAGTTGCTCAGATGCTACCTCCTGCCTACTTGAACTGATAATCACTCAATATTTTCAATTCAGATTTTTTGCTTTCCCCACTGAACAGTTTATGGATTCAGCAAGCAGTCCTTCCTTTCATCTTCTCAACAATGTTTAAAACTAATGATTAGAAGGGATTTAATGTGTAATGTGTTTCATGATTTGTTCACAAAAAATATTTTTTTTTATTCAGAAAGTAAAGAAATCCATATTTTGCGATGCTACACAGGAACATTTGTCACGTCTATGGAAATGGCAGGTGTCAGTTTAACAGTAATGCATGTCAATGACTTAATTCTTCATTGCCTTGGTAAGTTTATATTTAATACTGTAACAAAGAGAGTAATGGTAGTTAACATCATATTATTATCTAACTAATTTTCATTTTATTAATATACTTTTGTTCTGATAACTAACAGAGTAATAGTAACTGGGAGGAGACCAAAAAATTTAGTATCATCACAAAAAAATAAATTGGGGCTTTAATAAATACTTTGGACTACATAAATTAAGGAAGGTATACATAAATGCAGATATTTTCATGAAACTTACATGGAATTAATAAAACATTGGGTTGAGATATAATTTAATACAAAATTTTGTAAAATAAAGCAGATTATACATTTTGATCATCATAAAGGTTGCAAGGATGTACATGTCTGAGTTTAGATATAGTTGGTATCATTAAGGAAATATATGGTTAGCTCTAACTTTTTCAATAAATCTGCCTATTTTAACAAGCTAGTTCAGGAATTTAGTAGGAAGACAGTCACATTCAAATTAGTTGTCAAGGTACCAATTGTTTAAAGGTAGAAGTTTTAAATAATGCAACTTGCCATCTTAAAGCATCCAAAGTGTGCTCATTGCGGTAAAGGTTTAGGGATGTAGCTGACCAATCCCTTTTTTGGGGATATCTTCATTTTCCAGATATTCATCAATAAGCCTTAAGCTATGAAATAAATAAATCCTGCACTGACAATACCTCAAAAAAAGTTATCACTGGACTCTTCATAGCAAGAGAACAAGGATCTCTTCTTGCTATGTGTGGGCAATCAAAACCCCATTAAGTAAAAATATGTAGAAATGTATTGTCATCAATCTTGACATACATCACACCAATATCTGCCCACCTCCAAAACCATCAGTGCCAGTACATGTGGAAAGATTAGGCATCTTACCATAAAATTTCAGATGCCTAATCTTTCCACATGTACTGGCACTGAGGATCATTTCCTACCGTAAAATGGTGGTATTAAGAATATATTGTTCATATTTTCGTCAGGCCC
Organism: Thereuonema tuberculata; assembly: GCA_023159025.1. Lineage (NCBI taxonomy): Eukaryota > Metazoa > Arthropoda > Chilopoda > Scutigeromorpha > Scutigeridae > Thereuonema > Thereuonema tuberculata. The sequence continues at coordinate 17,723 of JAFIDM010089959.1, forward strand.
TGCTTTCAATTATGACTAGAAATATTATTTGACAGTAAATTAACCCACAGTGAAAACATTACTATAGTCAAAGCTTCAATCTTTTTCATAGGTTGTGTGAACAGTTTGGCTGATAAAACAAATGTGAATTCTAGCCTCCTGAAGTTCTATTGAGTATGGTCAATTGCTCTGAAATAAATAATCATTTTACTGAGAGTATTACTGAAAAATTCTATTAGATCCTTAAAATACAATAGACAATATTTTCTTATAAAACAAGGTTTTATCCCAAAAGACACAAAATTATAAAAGGAGATGAAATTTCTTCAGGTGTTAACGGATGTATAAAACCATATCAGGAATGAAGTGAACTCCTTGTTTGATTAGGAAATGGATAAAAAGAAAAAATAATGGAAAGATCATATATCAAGAATAATAAAACGGTAATTTCCAAAAGGAATTACATAATGCAAAAAAATAAAGAAGCATAGACTGATCAAATGGGTTTGATCAGACCAAATATACATTTAAGGAAAGCATGATTTTGTTTTTGTTTCATTCTTTATATCAGCTTGATTTACAAATTGATTTTCTGATTTAAATAAGTTTAATATAAGAATATTATTTGAAGAATTTTATTAAATATCTGAAACTCATATAAAATGTATTATTGTAATTATTAAGCATAAGAATTTATTTAATTTTTGTTTGAAAAATATCATGAAAGTAAATAATTAATTTTCTGAAAAATTTATGCCATATTTCTTTACTTAGGCTACTTAATGTTTTTATTTAAAAAATTAAATGATTATTTTAATTTAAAACTGCTTTGATCGCATCTTTTTACTTTTGTTTTATTTAATTCCAGTCTTTATTTTTCAGATGTTTCCACCACAGCTCCTGCTTGGAGACAGGCTGGTTCAGGATTTCTCAATTCTAAAGCTACTATCCTGATAGAACCAATTGCTGAAAATGAATCTGAATTAAAGAAAGAATTGGATGGATTTAAATTAGATAATAGTAACGTAACAACAATAATACCATTATCTATAGTAACATTTTTTTTTATTAGCAAATGTTTTGCTAAAGGTGAACAAAGTTCATCTTTCCAAACCAATTCACACTATGCAATGTTCAAAATGCAATCTTAAAACACCTAACTAACTATTAAATTTCTCTCAAATTACAAATTAGGTCTAATCAAGTGATAATAATGTTGGTAATATCTAGCAGCAAATGGGAAAGTCTGAACTCTTTAGCACTTGCAATGAAGGGAAATGGTACAAAATGTAAATTACAAACTTATAAAGCTTTGTCTACTTAAGAGATACAACTGAGGTACTCTCAACAAATGAACACATGGAAGACAATAAATAGCAATCATTGATAAGCAGATGCTTTAACATAGTTATCACAAAATTTTGTGATCATCAGAAAAACAAGCATGAAAAGTACAAAAAACAGTGTGAAAATATTTAGGTGTGTTTGTATACAAGGATGAAATCATTCATTTCACAGATAATGATTAAAGATTCATTACAATCTACTGATACAACATATACTAGATGTATGTCAGATGTGGACAATCTAGAAAACCTGCAGTGTACTGTCCTGCAGCCTGTGTTGTCAGTGATCATACAGCAGAAATAACTGCACAGTAATGACTGAGGGCTTATTCACCACTGGAGTTTTCTATCACAATATCTCATCCTCACCTATACAGTATCACATACTACATTGCTTCTTTTTTTTAAAAAAAAAAAACCTCTCAGTGTGAGAGTGTATATCATCATCATTTCCATACATTTGTGCGGTACTGTCCTGTATTTTCTAATGGCTTAACACTGAATGTGGAGTTTCTAATTATCAACCTTTTTTCCCTTTCAAACACTTTCAGCTATTTTTTGCTTGCTAGGTAATGCTCTATAATTTCATTAAACTCATAAATTTCTTTAATTTGCCACAAGAGTTTACAGTTGTTATAATTTGATCATGATGATCAGTTTCATAACTGTTGTATCTACAGAAACCTTCTTCAACAGTTATTTAGGTATTTTTAATGCTCTCCTTTGAACCTTATATGTACTTCTAAGTAATTATGAATATTAAAATATACTTTTATGTGATGGTAATTCTATGCAGATCATACTTAACATTTGTTGATGTGGTCTTGTGTAGATTAATATAATTTACATAGCTTTATATTCCTGGAATCTCAAAAAATTACAGAAGCCGTTTTGCACAACTTATTTAATTCAATCTTTATCATATGTTGTAGTACAGTGGCGCCCAACCTTTCGTAATATGGGGGCCAAAATTGACTTTGCTGTGAATCTCGCGGGCCACAACCAAAAAAAAAAAAAAACGAAATCTCCTATTCAACAACCAAAAAAAAAAACGGAATCTTCTATTCAACAACCA
>JAFIDM010089960.1:0-22957 GCA_023159025.1 Thereuonema tuberculata
GTTTACCTGATTTAGATAAAACAGGAAATCTATTGGAACAGACTCCTTTAGCAGTAGAAATAGGCTAATCGAATCATATTTCCGCTAGAAATTTCCATTTTAAATTGAAATAGTAGCTGATAAAAGGAGTGCTTTCAAACAAGCTAATAAATATTAAAAACAAAAAAAAAACAAAAAGCAAAAGTTATTGCAAAATTAGGTTGAAACTTCCGATTAGCAGTCGTCTGTCTTCGCTTCAGAAACAAATTTTGATTTTTCCATTAAACTAGTTCTCCGCTTCCCCAATAGATGGAGTCACTAGTTCTACAAAACACCGAGTAACAATTTCCTGTTTTTCTGATATTGCCAATATTTTTCGATACAGTTTCCTTTTCTGATAAGTGAACTTTGTATCTTTACTGCAACTAATATTTATAATTAACCTCAAAAAAAAAACAAAAAAAAAAAACGTTTAAATACATTAAGTTGAAATAATCAAATACTTTAAATGAAAAGGTAATGAAAACTTAAACTTTTATAATTTTGATCTAAGAAACTTTTGATGCTCCGTCAATATAACGGTATTCAATTTTATTTAAAAGTAGGCAACAACTTATTACAAGTCCCAGTATTGATTATGTATGGATAAAGGTGATTGGAGTTCCAATGCGGTCCAGGTGCTAAGCAAGCCATTTGGATACCAACAATGCTAAAATCTTTATTAAGCAGCGATTAGAATATTCGGCAAAACTATGAACGACGGTCCCAAATTATGAAAACCTTTTTAATGACAGATAACAGTATGACTGTGAAGGATAACAAATAGCCAGAGTTATTACACATCAAATCACATATTTTTGCTCAACATATTTAAGTATTGTCCGAAGTGTCCGTAAAAATCTCGCGGTGAGCAGTCAAAGACTTCTTAACCGTTCCGCTGTAAAACCAAAGAACGTACAAGAGTAAAATACGTTCTTTGGTAAAACTGCGTGACTTATTACTCTTGGTGCTTGCGGTCTACCAGCCATGGTAGACTACTTTTTAGCCTTAAACTGTGAGGCTAAAACTTTTAGCCATAGCAACAGTAAACACAAATCCAAGAAAGACTTTCATTTGTTTATTATTAAAATGCATAAAAATAAAAAATCAAATTAATAAAAAGTAAAGAATAAAAATAAAAATTAGCAAATAAAAAAAAAAAGAAAAGAAATGAAAACCTTAAATATTCTTTTATATATACAAAACAGTATGTTTTCTATTAGATAAATGGATACATAAATGTAATAACTCTGGTTATGTGTTATCCTTTGAACACAGTCATACTGTTATCTATCATTAAAAAGGTTTTCATAATTTGGGACCGCCGTTCGGAGTTTTTCCGAATATTCGATCGTTTGAGAATTCGGTAACATAAGATGAACTGTTCTCAAACTCGTGGTCAGCATAAAATCTAAATAAATAGCAAAAGCACGAAACTAAAATCAAATAATAAATCCTCTTTTCAAAGGCTAAGGTACATATTATTTATAAATATCTATTACAAGTTAATATTATGAAAATCAGAAAAATAACTATGGTTTTCTTAGTAACAAAAATAGTAAATCAAACATGAATATTCAATATTAACAACTTGCAAATAATGAAAATATTTCAATAAACGATAAAGGAAGAAATAAAATGGAATGTAAAGCTCGCAAGAAGAAAAAAAGAAGAAGAAAAATACAACGAATTCAAATAAATCAGAATCAAACAAAGCAAAAAAAAGCAAACCGCTCCACTAACATCTGCCACTTTCCGTTCCTCAGTTCTATTTATAATGGGATATAATTGGATGCGAGTATTATTATTAACCTGGTTTATTCCATTCATTCGTTCCCCTTTGTTTTAATCTGATCAAATGCTTCTTGTTTTATATTTAACTCATAGTTACGTATATTCCATGGCAAAATAAATAAATAAATAAATAAATAAATAAATACAAGTTGAAATATGAATGTCCGTGCATTCATATCATGAAAGTCAAAAACTATCTATCTATGAAGCTCAAATTTTAATGTAGGTTAAATTGTAGAATGTGAGCTCCCTCAGCATTTTGGTCTGTTTAACCCGTAAGGATTTCCCGATAATGAACTTCGCTACGATTATCATTTCAATGACTAAAAAGGAAGTGCTTAAATGTATCAAAGCTGTAGAGAAACGTGATTCGGTCAGAAGGATATAAGAGTACTCCAGCGTATCGACCTAAGAATGGATTACATCTGCTTAGGGCCGCGAAAATTACAAAATCTGTTCAAAAGTAACGAAGAATATGATTTATATATTGATTAAATAAATTTAACGTGCTAAAAATCTAATAAAAAGTTTCCAACCATATAGCACAATCCTTGATTAAAAGATGAGACATAAAAAGGATGAGAATGGGATGAAAAAAATAAAAAATGCCATATCACTTTGACGACTCCAGAAGGAAACACACATTTTTATACATGGGAAACTTGAAAACGAACCCCATTCGAAGGGGGCTCGAATACGTACGTTTTTTAATGTGATTTCACTCATTTTTTATTTTTTTCATCCCATGCTCATCCTTTTTATGTCTCATCTTTTAATCAAGAATATGATTTATCTCGTTCACAATGGTGGACCATCACTCTCGAATTCCTAAAATCCTAATTTTTTTCGACATATTTCGAACGTATTCATAAGACGGCGTCAGATCTCCTCAACTCCGTGATAGAGACGCGATACCAATGCAGATAATAATCGTTGTCATGTAAACTATTGAGAGGCGAAGTGGTTTGAATGAATAAGTGTACGGCACATAACTTTCCTTCTTGCAGAAACCATTGATTTAGAAAACGGAAATGCTGTACCGGCAAAACAGAGTTACCGGCAAAATTTGCTGTTCGGATTTTAAAGCCGGGCGCCGGATATCCGGAGGGACCGTTCGGTCTTGGTCACATTGCAAATTATTACAAACCGGTACATAAACTGAAGAAATGGGCAACAAACGAAGGCACAGCGCTAAGAGAAAGAATTCGCACCCTGAGCTGTCACCGGGAATAGACTGGGACGGACCGTTTCATCCTTTTAGGACTCATCAGCCAGCCAAACTCCACCGATGACAGACTCAGAAGGTGCGAGAGGTTAAGATCCCGGGTCTCTCTCCCGAGAACGGGACCTCCCCCCGAAAAAATCCTAACAAAAATTAAACAAAAATACAAAATAAAAATGTTCCTTGTCCTGCAATCCGCTAGGCACAAAAGGAATTTAATAAAGGCATTTAAAAAAAGAACGAAGCCGTGTGTTCAAAATGAAAAAGAGATTTAACGTGCCTGAAAATTAAAGAAATCGGTGGAGTTTGGCTGGCTGATGAGTCCTAAAAAGGACGAAACGGTCCGTCCCAGTCTCTTCCCGGTGACAACTCAGGATGCGAATTCTTCCTCTTAGCGTTGTGCCTTCGTTTGTTGGACATTTCTTTAAATTTTCAGGCACGTTAAATCTCTTTTTCGATACATAAACTGTTCGTGAGGAGTCATCTCAGTATGGAATATCTCATTGCAAGCGTACTCGTACTATTTGAGTTGCAAAACTGTAGAGACTGAGGGAATTTCTTTTGTAGATAATAATGTATTTATATTCTAATAATCAAGGAAGAAACACAAAGGATTTCTGGATTCATGATATTTAAATTAATAGACAGACAGAGTGACAGTTTTACTATCTTTTTTTTCAGTCCTAATAGGATAAGAATTGATATTTCTCAAATAAATAAATAAATAAAAACTATGTAAATATTGGGGAAAAAATTCCTCCGAAACTGAAAAAACACATTTAATGCAGTTTCCACAAATGACAAACGAGGCATTTTCGAGTAGATTTTGAAATCACTCTTTCACTGTAATAGAGGAAGACACTGAAAAATTGAATCACATCGATTATAATCGTTCTCTTGTATCGTATTTTGAATGTGAAAATCATTTTTATCCCATAGAGATTTTCTATCAAAAATAGGAGAAATCGATTTCTCTACTTCAATTCTCAATTCATTAGAATATCATTTCGAAAACAGCTGTAAAGTCGGAGATGAAGTCGTAGTCGCTTTTACTTAATCACTGAAATCGAAATAGGAGTTAAAAAAAATTACTATCAAAGATTGCAAGGACTGTGAAATCGAGGGCGAAATCGTAAAATCAATAAAAAATTTTGGCAGAGTCGGAGACGAAGTAGAATTCTTTTTTTTTTTTCGGATTCCACAGACCCCTCGAAAACAAACTTTTTTATTTTGAAAATTACGTCTAACGACCACGGACGAATACGCAACAATAAGTTTTCGTACTAATACTCTTTCAATGTGACCAATGCATCCAACAAACCCTCCCTACCATTGTACACCATTACACTGATTCTCCAAATGTTCCTGAACATATTTAAGGATGAAACACGTTATTCCGTCCATATCAGAAAAAATAGTCTTCCCAAATAAAAACATTTTCCTCAATCATAAGAAGCCATTGTAATTCTCATCAGCCTCTGATAGCAACAACTTAAATAGATAAACCGAGGCCATTAGCAGTAGGGCACGTGATCATGCTGCAACCTTAGTTATTGTAGATATTCCATATATTGCACATCTTCAGCGAGAACCAGACCGTATTTTAATTTCGAGGTCTTTTCCTCATTCGAGTTTAAGGGGAACGATCTAATTAGATATTTATAAGAAACCATTTCACTAAAGAGCCTCCTTTACGGATCCACTCAAACAGCAATATTTCTAAATAAATAAATAAATAAAAAAATACTTAGGGTTTAAAAAAAATATGACATCTAAGACCGATTAGATTTTGTTTTATCCCATCTTAATGTTAAGGATATTTCTAAAGATATCTTGAAGAACTTAAAACTTCGCGTATTTATGAATAATTTTGTTGTATTATTCGATTTCTAAAGAGTAATATATCAAAATATTAAAAAGGCGAGTTTTAAGAGCATTTAAAGTTATCAATACTTAGAACTGCTTTAATTTTGATTTATGTATGGAAATTGTAAAGGCAAGCATTAACATTAAACATTAACATTATTTATTAAATACAATATGAAAAACGACGAAAATGCACATTCGTTTGCTTTCACGCCTTGTGCCATCATCGACGGCAATCTGGAACAGCTGTTTCGTCCTTATTAGGACTCACCAGTCAGATTTACCCTCGATGATGAAGCTCAGAACGCGTGAAAGCTTCTGGATTCCCTTCTCCCGCTCTCGGAAGTGGGAGCCCGCCAAAGCAACAACAATAGAAAAATCGCTGTATCGCTGAAAAAAATAATGAAATTTGGCAAATCTACTATATTAAAGTTTATATCATTGTGCCACATATAATATTTAACATACAAAGGAATATATAAAAAACTTTCCGTTATTATATTTGAAATTTTATAACGGCACTGCCTCGGAATTAATAGATTTAAATAAATGAAAAATATTAATTTAATTTTAGTGGTCCCGTTGTTACTGTCATATTATTAAATGATATTGCTTTGGTAATGATAATAACGATGACAATAAGTATTTCATATTCGCAAATTCCTAAAATTAGAATTTGATTTATTAATATCTACATAGAGCTGTGTTTCTCAACCTTTATCATTTCACGGTGAATTTTTCTATTTGTCAGAAATCCCAAGGTACATCAACCCTTGTTCCTAAAAATCCCATCAAACATTTTCATTGCTTTTATTGCTCTAATACAATCTTTTGAAAACATCTATGATTTACAAATGAATGCAACAGTCTATTGTAAACATTTTATTTAAAACATTTTAAACATTTGGTAAATACTTGAAGTATTTTTAAAGATTATTTTAAAATTGAATTAATACTTTATTAATCTTTGTTGTTAGAATGCAACAGAATGTACTTTAAATCTGTGGTTGCCTGAACCATTTGACGCCTAGAAGTGTGAAGATTACAAATGCAATCTCAACACTTTCTTGCAGCACTCCACTGGGCCTCGTCACACCGGTTGAGAAGCTCTCACTTATTAGGGGTTCCTTTTAAAGAAGGACTCAATAATTCTTATAGTAATAACTAGCCAACCTTCAAATAAAATTTTTATTGATCTTGGATTCTGAGGTCTTTTTCTCAGTCACGTGATCGTTCATCGCGACCGGACTAAAATAGTTCATCTCAATAAAAGGAATTTTGGTATCTAAACTGAACAGTGTAGAAATTGACCTTAAATCACGTGACTTCCGGTTAACCCACGTAGATGAAAAATAAAAAGTAGCTATTCTCAATATTATACCTAATATTTAATACCTTATTTGCATTTCGGTGTCTTTCGGAGGAGTAGAAAAAAAAAAGTTTTATTTTATATATCAGTACATAGATAGATAGATAGATAGATACAGACACCTCAATAAACTAAAAAAAAATTTAAATAAGTTTCAACTCAACTGGGATTTCATTTTGGTATTTGAGCTGGGTTTTAATTCAGCGAAGTTGGATTTAAGTTTTCTATTTTGATTTACGATTTAAATTTGCCAAAAGTTAATTTTCGAGCTTCATTTTACCGCTGTTCAATTATTCAATGCAATCTCCACTGCGGATAAAGTGACGTCAGAGGAATAAAAAAACGAGATATATTTATTTTAAAAAGTTATTTTGCTAGTTATTTCATAAATCCTTATTTTATTTATTTATTTATTTATTTACTGTTATTATTGTTTTACTACTTATCTCAAATTATTGGAATACACGTTGTTTTTCAGTATATCTATGCTTCTCAAATATTTTATTCCAAGGAAGACGACGTCTTCATTCGTTTCTCTGTAATTTCATCAACTAAAATAAAGTCAATCGTCTTCCAAAAGAAGGACTTGAGTTTTAAAGAAAATGATTCAGTTTAAACTTCCCAAGAATTTGAACATTTGGTCAAGGTTCCAGGGACCATACCGGAAGAGTTAAAAAAAATTGAGCGTATTTATATTTAGACTGAGAATAAAACGGATAAATCACTTATTTATACAATCTGATTGAAGTCAGTATCATTAAAATATTCTTATAAGGGATAAAGAAACTAATTCTGTAGCAGTAAATCGAATTGGATTGGATTTCAGTGTCCGATATCTACAAAACAACAGAAATGGACTCAAATATGAAACAATTATTTTTGGGACTAGAAAAGCATCTCAGAAATTAAAGCATTCGTATTCCTCCGAATAGGTTACAGGAACCATAGCTTACCTTCGATTCATTCCTGTAAGTTTTCGATAAGACTAAAACAAGTCCTTTGTAGGTTCCCCATAGGGTTATAAAAAAAAGTTTCTTTTACGTTAAAAGACTTATGAAAATATTTGTATTTATAACCATATCCACTAACATTTTCGTTATTATGTTCCCCCTTTAATTGACCAGATATATTTCTTTTGTCACTTAAATTCCTTTTTCTTAAGGTTATTTCCTCAAAAACTTAAGTTTTCAAAATTAACTGAGTTATATTTACTTCTCAAGAAAAGTAACATTTTCAGTTGGGTTTTTTTTTTCGATCCAACTCCAGAAAAAGCAAAGAAATAAACATTCTGTTTGTCAATAACGCGTAAAGATATACGCGTTATTCCACACACACTCAAGCCAAGGGCTCTCACAAATGCAATCTTCAACGCTCACATGAAAACAATGGAAATTTTTTCATTTAACATTAATTAGATACGAAACTAGATAAGTTTAAAAAAATAAAAATAAACGCGTTTCGTTACTTTCTTACAGCTACAATTACTATACTGTGTTATTAACAGCATATTATTTCCCATTTATCGACAAACCAGTTATTTCTGTGTCTATCTTATTCTGATTTGAATTCATACTAAATTAAGAGACTCAAAAGCATTGATATCTCTTTTCCTAAATTATGAATAAATTCCCAGTTGAATGAACTAGCAAATCATTTAAATAATGCTAAGCATATTTATAAATAATAATAATAATAATAATTTATCAACTCGAATTTATAAATTACAAGGATTTTAGGGGAAAATGCTTAGGAAGGGAAGAGAATTAAGATGTTTCCCTTTGAAATATTCGTATTTAATTCTTGTTTTGAATGAATACTGGCCTTATGCAATGAACTTTTGGCATGAGAGTGACTCTTTGAGGCCGTTGTTTCATCCTTCCTTTTAGAAATGTGGCAATTCGCTCTGCACATAAATTTGTTGTTACCAACGTCAGCTGTCAGATTTGCGAAATTTCTTCTGCAAGAAAGATGATCATTATTTTATATTATTTAAAAAAAAAAATTCTATTTCGCTTCAGACAGTAGCAATTGGAATCAGTGGAATGACGCTGTTGTTGTCATTAAATATTAACGATGTAAATTGTCTCATTATACAAAGAACACACTTACAACACTGCTCAATATTCAAAGCACTATTACAACACTGCACTTACAGCTATTCCTTCAGGAATCCAAATAAATTCAAAAGAAAGCAGTAGATTTACATTCTTCGTTGATTTCTGTTATTTTAAATTTTCTATAAAATTAGAGTAACAATTCCATTCAGACATCTTTTAAACGTAAAAACAAAATTTTGATCTGGCAAAACAGTCTTGAATTAGTGAAATCGGAGCACTAATTCCATTCAGATATTGCATGAGCTTGCATCAATATTGTTGGAATAATATACAGTAAATCTGATAGATTCTTTAATGAAAGAAGAGCATACCGTAATTCGTTTTGAAATGAATTCTACAAGATGCTCCAAGTTTTGGGTAGGAATGTCGTACCATGTCGACATGACTGTGTCGTTTAGTTGCTGCAGTCATAGGACGAATAGCCCTTTCTACCGCATTCCAAAAATATTCAATAGGGTTGAGATGGGGGTCTGCAGGCCACTGAAGTAACGACAACTCGTTGTTATATTTCTAGAACCATTCTATTAGAGTGAGGATAAGCTGCAGTCATGAAGGAATGAATTTGGTCAGAGATAAAGTCAGATAACAACGGACCAAGTATTTGCCAGGAAAATATTCCCCATACCATTGTATCCCAACTCTTAGCTTGCACTTCAACGCCAGACAAGACTGGTCCATGGACTTATGCTGCTTTCGTCAAAACCTTAGCCTTCATCAGCTTGATGCAAAAGGAACCTTACATCGGCAGACCAGATTACTGTTGCCTAGTTCTCAACGATCTAGTGTTGATGTCCTCGTCTCCATAAGATCGGGCTTTCTTATTCTTTGCCGACAACATCGGTACTTGTCGTGGTTGTTGGCTGTTATAGCCCAATTGAGAAAAGATACGATGCATTAAGTGATTCTATTCTGCATACCAAGATTGAATTGATGTGAATTGCCTGATGGGTTGTTGTTAACTTGCACGATTTTCGACATCCTTCTTATAGCCGTCTGATCTACAAGCGATTTTCCTCCACAGGATCAATGGAAGATTTTGTTTTTATCACCACTCTCGGTAAACTCTTGAAACAGTAAGTGGAAAGCCCAAAACATCTACTGTTTCACAAATGATCTATCCAGTACGCATAACACTAATTATCATGCCACGTCAAAATCAATCGCTTTCCCTATTATGCCAATTTTTCTAGGTCCAAATGACGCTGAAAGGCCTTGTTTATACCGTCCTTATTTAAACCGAAAGTCGCGGTCATATTACGTGATCGAACCAATCATTTATAAGAAGCGTTGTGTTATACCTAACAAAGTGATATCTTAGTATATTTATATTCAGACCCATTCAGAAATTAAAAACAATCTACATCTATGCTTAAGTAGACTGAATTTAATGTTGCCACTTTAAAATCACTTAAACATGAATAAACTTACAGTCTTATGTATCAGCAATTTACAAATTTGTAAAGAAGTATCTCGGTCCATTACGAATCAAACTCAAGAAAATTCAGCAATTGAGGAAACCAATCATAAACACTAGATAAATTTTAAGAATATCAAGAGTAAAAAAAAAAAAAAAAACATTCTATGATATTCCTTGTCAAACTTATTAATCTTTAACTACTCAAATTCGAAACCTAAAACTTTTAATTAAAATAAACTAAGAAAATCAATCTTATCGTTACTCAATAATTTGTTATAATTTTTTTTAATTTTTAAAAATTATTAATGAAGCTTATCTGAAAACTTTGTACAAATTAGGACAAAATTAAAATTTAAAAACAAATTTTAAAATTAAAGAATTCTGCAAATTTATCTTGTTGGATTTCACTTCAGCTCTTCAGCGTCTTTACTGTGATCGTTTTGTTAAATTAAAGAAATAATGAAGACTGAATTTAAGTCAGTTCATCTCCTGAAAAGACAGTGATTTACCACATGTGGAAGATGATCTAATCTGATCACGTTGATGAGTGAGATGAAAAGATCAAGAAACATGAATCGAAAGAAAGTTAAAAGAAAAATAAGTAAATTTAAAAGGATTTATACAAAAGATTGTCAAAATAAAAAAAAAAAAAAGAAAGAAAAATTAATCAAAGTAAAGAAAAGATCCAAGAATCTTAGAAATGGTAGAGCTTGATGGCGCAATGGATGGTGCAGTGGATTGTACATAAATTCGCCAACCGAAATCTCATTTGAAGATTCGAGAATTGGATAAACTTTAAAGGATTAAAAAGTTCAATGGTGAGTTGATTCTGAAAGCAAATTTGTTATTCTCACGGCTGATTTTCGCGTCCTCGAAAACCTGCCCAAAACGCGCTAGAAAACTTGCCATTTGCCAGTTGCAGCTGCCGAAATCGACGTCGCTTTTTACGGGGGTAGTAAACTTCAAGAGTGGAAAGTCTCGTTTTGTTCTCGTTGATATCGCGATTCAAACTGCCGTGCAAAGCAATAAAGAGATTGGTTTTGCAGCTTTAGTTTATTATTAAATATCCATTCATCCCATAGCAGAGATAAAGAAAAAAGGAAAAAAAAAAAGATTCCGGAAGAAAAGAAGATGATCGATGAAACCGTGGATGGAAACCACGAACAAAATACATTCAGTTTCTAGCATAAAGGTATAGCTATTGTAGTTTTTCAAATAAATTTTTCTCTCCACAAGACGCGCTGTTGTGGAATTGGATTTAAAACGTGCCTCAAATTAGATCATGTCCTATTTAGAGCAAATTGTAAGTTTTTCGAGTCTAACAATTATTCAGTATTATCATCAGAACTTTCAATAATCACGTTTGTAAAACAAAACAAAAATATAGAGAAGGTCCAAACGTAGGCTAGGGTCTAAATATGGGCTAGTTGAAGTATTCGGGTTTGGGAGGTAGAAACCCGCGCAGTAGAAATAAAGTGAAAATGTGTCCGAGTAACAAAGAGAAATGAGTAGAACAGTTGCTCGCCTACAGTCAAATTATTCAGACGTAGTTTGGTGATAAAGTGTCAATCAGCCTATTTCATGACGAAACATTTCACAGGTACGTTTTGTTATTTTATTAATCACATTCTATTGAATCAAAAGCTGATCTGTAAAATGCATGACATTACTTATTACATTCAGCGGCGTAGCAACGCCTTTGGGGGCCCGGGGCGGGAGTTCCATTATTCCACAATCAAAAAAAAAAAAAAAAGAAATACTTGGGTGGATGGGGCCCCTAGGCTGACTTGTGGGGCCCCCTAGGCTTTTACAACCAAAAAAAAAAAAGGAAATCTTGCTTTAACAACCCCCCCAAAAAAAAAGGAAATACTTGGGTGGATGGGGCCCCTAGGCTGACTGGTGGGGCCCCCTAGGTTTTTACAATAAAAAAAAAAGGAAATTTTCCCTAGGCTGGCTGCAAAAACCAACCAAAAAAAAAAAGGAATTTCATATTTAACAACCAAAAAAAAAAAAGGAAATAAGCTGGCTGTGAGGCCTCCTAGGCTGGCTGGTGGGGCCCCTCCCAGGCGGGGGCCCGGGGCGGACCTCCTCCTTTGCTACGCTACTGTTTACATTATAAACTTGTTCTAGTATAGTTTGTTCATTGCATTGAACCACGTGGTAATCGTGGGAACCGTCTTAATGTTTCTTACCAAATGGTCTAAATACAGGCTAAAGGTCTAAATAGGGCTAGTACGTATTTAGAACTTTTTTGTTTATTTGGAGCAAAAAAAAAACCAATTGATCTATGATTTCTTCTTTTCAGAATGCCCAGAAATACTCCAAAACATTATTCGAAAGAATAAAAGAAAGTTTCATTTTCACGCAGTTCACATTCCAGCTCCAGATTTTTCCTTTCCGAACAGTCAAGTCGCTCGAATAGATAATGAACATCGCTGGTAGCCCCTGCCCCTGCGACTTGACTGTTCGGAAAGGAAAAATCTGGAGCTGGAATGTGAACTGCGTGAAAATGAAACTATAATAGATCAGATACGAAGACAGATGTGTTCTGAGAAAGGCTATAATATAATAAAAGAAAGCTTAAAAACTCAATCTACCTGAAGATGACAGCGACTTAGAAATTCCACAAGGGGAAGGAAATTTGGGTCAAATGTTTTATGTGGGTCCACAGTGATTGTGCAGGTGCTGAAAAGGATGTTTGTTTATATTTGTGACTTTGGAAATAGACAATTAACATTTAATTTAACTGTTTCAGCATTTTTCACATTTAAAAAAAAAAAATCGAGTATTAAAGTAAATTTCTGTTGGTAGTCCATACTTGGGCCACAATTTCAAAACCAGATTTCTATAACTTTAAAAAAAAAAAAAAATTGAAGAAATTTTCTTTGTTTTATTTTCAACCTGTTATCATAAAGTAGACTCATGTTCGATATGAAGCAAACTAGTACAATTTAATTATCTTAATTTTTTCTTGGTGAAATTCGTAAAATAAAAGTGATAACCCATATTTGGACCTTCTTCTCTATAAGTAATTCAAGCCGTGCTGGCATGGCCGTGCGGTCTCGGCGGCGGTCTGCCCTTGCGGCGAGAGTGCCAGTACCTGGGTTCGAATCCCGGTCGTGGCGTGGATGTTTCAATTTCCTTTCCTGTGTTGTTAGCCTCTTCTTCACTTTCTCTTCGGTCTGACGTCATTCCTTAATGGCGTCCTGGGGGCAGGCAACGGGAAACCACCCCCAGTATCTTTCCCCAGGTGTTTCTGGGAGTTCCATGTGAATTCCATAGAATTGGACCTGTCTTCGGACAGAATACTATGGATGGATGGAAGTAATTCAAATAATAAAACTGATCTGATCTTCAATAAAAAAGAAAAAAAAAATCCTTCAATGAATTCGAACTTCCTACCGTAACTACTGCACTTTTTTGTTCTATCACTTTAAACCGCTCAGCCACCATTACATGTGTTAAAGTTTCACTTATTTTAGTGCTTTTATGATTGTTAAAAATTCTTTTTTGGTCATTTTTCTCGGAAAATAAAAACAAGAACCTACAGAGCAGAAAGCTCATAGACACAAGTCTTTTAATTCTATGTTTAGATTTACCTAATAGGTAATAGTAAATCTCCTAATAATTCCATAACATTTATCTTTTCTTTGCTAACTGTGCCTAGGACCTTTGAAAACAAATTTTAAGAAATCCTCATTTTTTTTTTTTAAGAAACAAATAATAAAATAAAAACCCTCTAATGGGTAAAGGAAAAGGAAATTTATAATAAAGGGAGGCATTGTTGAGTCAAGCTGAGACCCGGGACAGCTGTTTCGAGATTATTAGGCTATCTTCAGCCAGGTCTACACAGCAAACAAAAACTCAAAAGGCGTTACCTGTTAAGAAAATAATAACAACAACGTGGAATTCAACTTTAGTTTCTGAGGGTTACTTGTCCTTTTAAGAATATTTTACTTTTCCCCCTCATGCGCCTTTTTTGGGCTTTTGCTTGCTGGTTAGCCCTGGCTGAAGAGAGGTCAAAAAGCTCGAAACGGCTGTCCCAGTGTCTCAGCTTGACACAAAAAAGCTTTCCTTTATTAAATGGAATATTTTTGCGAAAAAGATTTGACAGAATTAATAATATACCCTGTATTCCGTTTCAGATATCTTTCGACCATTGTTAGACGTATGCTTTCTTCTTATTAGGTCGGCTCAACAGGAAAAAGCGGTAATTTAAATTTACTGTGACGGCAAGCATTAATATAACAGTTACCATACAATAATGATGTAGACTCTAGGGAAATCTGAAACTGATTGTAATAAAATCTTAAAAAAATAAATAACTAAATAAATAAATAATTGACAGTAAATAGAAGGTTTATGAAGTTCCAATAAACTTATGAGAGAAACACTAGCATAATGGTAGATGCAAAAAAAGTTGAAGAGGTTTCGCTTGAGAAGAAGTACGTGATGTAACTGCCAAAGATATCTGTCAAAGGAAGTATGAAGGTCACGTGACCTAACATTTCAATAGAAACAGCTATAAATCACCACTCTTTGTTTTAGAAAGATTTCAATATTTTAAATTCGCGTTATACCGTATACTAAATAGAGATAATATTCTGCAATGCAAATTGAAGGTCTTTTAAACGTTATTTTTTTAATAAAAAAACCAATTATCTATCACTTAGAATTTATTCGCTGTCGTAGGTCCCTATTATCTGGATGATTGGCTTCTACGAAATGCATAATTAAACTAATTGTTGAATTACGTAAACATTGGCGTAAGTGATTGAGGAAATAAAGTTTCTTTAGATATTTTTATTTTTAGAACAGAAGAAAATTTTGCTTATGAAAAATATATTTTCTTTACAGTTATTAAAATACGACCTCAAATATTTTTGGAACCACACACGAATATTTGAAAGTTAGACCAATGAATAAATAACTAAGCATTACATTTCCAAACTTACGATGACTTTAAATTAAATTTTAATTTAAAAAAAAATATATTTTAAAAAATTTTAACATCAACTTGAACACTTAAAACGTCGAAAATGAGAGTCCTAAATTAAGCTTATGATCTATAATCGGTAATAAAAGATTGCCACCTACAGTTGAGAACCCCTGGATTACATCAGACTTTCGCAGTAAAGGTCAAATGTAATAACATAAATGTAAGTATTTATAAATATTTCTTCTTTTCCATTGATAAGAACACTTAAAATACTTTCACTATATTTATAAGTGAATGAAATTGGTTTCTTTCACAATGAAATAACTTGACGTGAAATAATAAACCAATGAAACAACTTTAATATTGGAGAATATTTAGGCCTTTTTGCTTTCTCTCGTTGCTTGCTCAATGCCCGGTTGGTTTTGTCACGTAATCCCTGTGAAGTTTTTCTCTCAAGGTGTCTCTTAAACCTTTCCAGTCAATTCAAATCCTACGATTCATCCATTTCTATGAATTGTTTCTCGAAAGGCAGCGAGGGACAAATTTCGTCGCGCAAAGTTTTCCATTCAAGCAACCCAATCACACTTTCTTACCCATATGTCTTCTAGCAGCCGATTTACTTCTGTGTTTTCTTCGTCTTCGGTCTTCATATTTCCACGTCGCCGAGTATTTTCCCAAATGTCGAGGGAATGTTTTCATTACCTTCCCGTAACTCAATCGACTCTAATGACGCATGCGTCGCGTTCCGCCTAATGCTCCCGATCTATTTTATTTTCTTCTCCGATATAAATCACAGAAAAAAACAATAATGAATAAAGTAATAATAATAAAAAAAATGCGAAACAAAGTAGTCACTACTGACGCAATTGGAAAGACTAACTTAAAATTAATGATCTAAAATTCCGTTCCCGGATTTTCCTTGTCCTTGTCTAGGTATCTAGAAATTTTCCTATCTCTAGGTATATATATTTGAATTTTTTTATTTAAACTCTTCAACGTTTAAATCAGAGATCTCTTAAAATAAGCTATTTAAAAAGAAAAAAAAAAGCTCCTTTTTTTAAAAAAAACAAAAACAAATAAGAAATAGTATATTCTAAAATTCCAAATTTTGTAGGCTTTTTTTACTTTCAATTTAGCTTGAAAATTTAAATTAAGATTGATTTGTAGCAGATTCAAACTTCCACTAACAAAAACAACTTTCTTTTTTAAATTTTGACTGACTATACATACGAAATCTTCCTATTCTGCTTGATCATTTTTATTCTCTACTTGTCTGTACGACATCACGTGAAAACGACGGTACGGATTGCCATAAAATTCGATACCTGCCTTATTTAAAATCCAAGTTAGAACATTGTTCCATTTATTTTCATTCACACCCATCCCATCCCTGAAAAACGACTCCGAAATCCTTCGCTAACTCGTATTTCTTTAAAATTTTGAATGATATTTATTTATCGCTAAACTTAAAATATGAGTATTAAAATAATCATACTCCTATGTTTACTTTGACCATTCTTCTTCCCTCTACTCCCCAGAGCTGCATGCTCAGTACGTGATAATACCTGAATTTCTATCCAGTGTCAAAATTAAAGTTTCAAAAGCACCTTTCGAAATGAATTCGTTAAAACAGGGAAATATTAGATCATCGTTTTATTTTTCCTCTATTTTCTTCGAAAGTAACAACCAAAAATTTAATTATTACTAGAATAATTTCTGCAAATATATTCGCTATACTTTTACTTGTGCAATTTGGAAAATATTGATTAACTGGATGAGAAGTATTATTTTTACAGCGAAAAATCAATGAAGAGTAAATAGAGAAAATAGGTTAATATAGATAAAAACATTATTGTTAAAAGTTCCATTACAAGAAATAAACGTTATAGTAGACGATGTAAGGTTTTGAAGACATTTTGATGCAAAATGGGCAAATGTTGATTTAAGTCATCTATTTAATTATATATTAATAAAATGGAAGAAAAGCAATGGGATTTTTTGTTTTTTATGGCCTTATAACTAAAATTTCTCACAAAATAACAGAAAATAAAATTGAGCCAAATACTTAAAAAAAAACTACTGTATTTGAGTAGTATAGTGATTCTCCGTAAATAAATCGATAATTATTAATCATCGTTTTAATATTTATTCTTATTTTAGCTTTGCAAAATCGCTTAATACAAAATACTATAATATTCCATGAAGTTCACATTAGCCTATTTTGAATTTTAAAAAATATACAAATAAAAATATCCAAATCATTTCTGACGTCTACTAATAGATTTAACTATCAAATAATCCAATGAATAATCTTAATTTTATTTTTTATTTTTTTTCCACATATAGTTGTTTTTGCTTTGTTATATAAAACTGTAGAGTTAGTAAACTTTAATTTCTATTCCTAATAGATTTTTATTATCAATTTATCTACGTGAATAAATAGATCATATTTAAGGTAGGACCCAAAAGCGCCAACAATTCAAGAATGGATATCAAATATACAACCTCCGTGAGTTATCAGCAGTTTTTCTAACTTTTAAATTTCTCTTTGAGTCTCACATTGAACATAAATTCTCGAAGAGAGAATGGAAACCTATAAAGGAGAAATAGGAATACGAAAAGGTTTGCTTGTAACAGTCACGGAGATCTGGCAAATAGTTTATTAAGCGATTCAGAACGAAGTAACACTTATCTGAATGTAATTGTTTGCAAACATAAATATAATAATTATTTTTAAAAAAAAAATTATATACCACGTTTTTAAGACGGACTAAAAAGTATAAAATAATTTTTCCTAGCCCCATATAGATAGTCCTGAAACTTTATGATTGTAAATTTTTAATAGCTATGAAAATACTTGTAAGATTTAAAACAAAAAACGTGGGGCGCAAGCAATAGATAATTGAGATTGTATGCGTGGAGTGTATATTACCTTGCGCCCCACGTTATTCGTTTTAAATCTTACAATTATTTTCATGGCTATTAAAAATCTACAATCACGAAGTTTCAGGACTACCTGTATGGGGTTAGGAATCTGTATGGGGCTAGGAAAAATTATTTTTTACTTTTTAGTCCGTCTTAAAAACGTGGTATATTAAAAAAATATTTATTTTAAATAATTATTTTCTGTTTTTTAGTCTTGTGTGTATGAAATTTTTCAATCGATTTTAAACATTTTGATGAGATTATAACAGAGACATCTGATAAATTTCAGGTTTATGTCAGTTCTCTTGTCGTTTTTGCTTCTCCTTCTGTAGGCGTCGCTTGCGTTGGTGGCTGTCTCCTTGACCATTGAAGAAATTGTCATTAATGCACTAATCACTATTAATATTATTATTATTATTATTATATAAAAAAAAAATTAAAGAGATTGATGTATTATTATCGCGCGTCGGCAGCGCAGCGCTCTGCCGCACGGACCTGTCATCGCGACACCTCCAGCGCCATGCGGCCATCTGCAAAAACACTGACAGCGCCGCACCGACCTGTCATCCGAAGAATTATGGTTCCCTAACGAACAGACAAAGTTAATATTAAGAAAGCGAGTTAATATTGCATTGTCATCCAGTTCTGAGCTATGTTTAAAGCTTCAAGTCTCTAGCTCATCGGGAAGTTAGGTTAAAATCAATTACAAAATTTGTACCGAACAAATAAACGGACAGACAAGATAGCGAGCTAATAAAAACTTAATAATAATAATAATAAAATTCATGCTATTCTATAGCAATCAGTGGAAACTTCCCAATGTGTATATGTACATAATCGTTTTTTTTTTATTCTACTTAAAAATCTTTCTTAGGGCTTTTAACTGATTTAAACTATGTTACTTATTACTTTCATTTCTGACAATTAATAGTTCGCAAAAGTTAAGAACACTGTTCCATTGGTGACCCATTGATTTCTAATTCGAAACTGATTATATGAGTTTATTTCAAGACCTCTAAACATCTCTAAGCTTATTATTTAAAAGAGGTTAAAATATTTTTAAAGTAACAAATACCAAAAAAAAAAAAAAAAAAAAAAAAACATTTATGAAGTTTATGAATGCGAAACCTGGAAGCAATAAATAATGAAGAGTGATGAAATCCTTTATTTAGCATTTT
The DNA here is from genome assembly GCA_023159025.1 of Thereuonema tuberculata. Classification (NCBI taxonomy): domain Eukaryota; kingdom Metazoa; phylum Arthropoda; class Chilopoda; order Scutigeromorpha; family Scutigeridae; genus Thereuonema; species Thereuonema tuberculata. Next base: position 18,846 of record JAFIDM010089960.1, read on the forward strand.
GTTTAACCTCATCTCTTCGTCATTATTTAACCAACGGAAAAGACAGGTCAATATTGATCGGTAATTGATCGGTTCATAAATATCCATTAGAACAGCGTGACTCAAACGGTAAGTCATGTTCAATGGTAGGGCTTGAAAGTATTCTGGTAATACATATAAAGAAATTTTAGAAACGAAATTCAGGAGAAAGTCAACAGAATTACATCTAAAAGTTTGTAATGTAGAGGCTAATAGAGAGATAAGACTAGGTCCAGGCCACGGTCACGGAGTTTCTACCGGAGACCTTCAGACGCTGGGTAGATGTTCAAGATCAGATTTACATAAATTCGTCAATCTGGACTACAGAGACGTGGAGTTACGGGATAAAACAGAATACAAAGTCAAACGAGCTTTACATAGCCACGAGGCCCTCAAGCCAAGAATTCGGGCCAAAGACTTAAATTTATATACACTTGTAATTTTGTCAACAATTATCATTATTTAAGTTAAAGGAGTTTAACGTGCTGTAAAATAATTCAAATTAAATAAAATAAGAAAGGAATTCAGCACAAATATTTAACCAAATTGCCTTTCTGGTTCGATTATCGGGAAGGAATCAGGAACGGCTGTTTCGTCCTACTTGGGACTCATCAGCCCGATCTCCGCCTTCCCCGATAAAAGACCAAGAAAGACAAGATACTTAAGTGGAGGTCACCGTCACACCTGGTCACCGTCACACCGTCGACCCCCGCAGAACAAAAAACATCAATAATAAATGTTGTGCTAATTACCACAACCAAAAACCTCTTCCTAATAACTGATAGGATTGTAGGTTATTTTAATATAAAGAAACATAAGTTAAAGGAGTTTAACGTGCTGTAAAATAATTCAAATTAAGTAAAACAAGAAATGAATTCAGCACAAATATTTAACCAAATTGCCTACTTGGGCCGTTTCGTCCTTTTATCGGGGAAGGCGGAGATCGGGCTGATGAGTCCCAAGTAGGACGAAATGGCCGTTCCCGATTCCTTCCCGATAATCGAACCAGAAAGGCAATTTGGTTCCAATTACAATAAGTGTTCAAAAATACTACCTTAAACTTCAATACACTTATTGATCCTGTCTTCAAATGACTGTACACAGAACAGAAGCATATCTGCGGGAATTTCAGCACAGGCGTTTCTTATGCGTTCTACCATATTTTCACGGTCTGTTGGCACTTCTTGATAAACCTTATCTTTTAGATAACCCCACAGAAAGAAATCCGGCGATGTCAAATCAGGCGATCTAACAGGCCAATTAATAGGGGCACCTCTGCTAATCCACCAACCATTGTAATCACGGTTGTAATACTTCCCGTGCATGACGTGAGTAATGCGCTGGGCAACCGTCATGCTGATACCACATACACTTATGGACAAAAAAATTAGCGCACCAAGAAGGAGTCGTCAAAATGAAACGAAAATTTACATACGTAATGACTACTTTGATATAAGTAAATGATTAGAAAATCAAAGAAAAAGGATAGTTTATTTCAGAGAAAAAGGCAAAAGAACGGAGGAGTTAATACTCCGTTGGACCCCCTCTAGCGCGAATGCACGATGCGATACGATCGGGCATTGAGTCATACAAGTTCTGTATGATGTCTTGAGACATTTCGTTCCATATTTGCTGTAACCTTGTCTCTAGTTCGTTCAAACTCGTGGGATGCCCAACTCGTCGTCCCAAATGATCCCAGATATGCTCGATTGGAGACAAATCTGGGGATCGGGCAGGCCAAGGAAGGGTAGTAACAGTGCGGAGACAGTCTTGTGACACCCTTGCCGTATGAGGCCGAGCATTGTCTTGTTGAAAAATGGCTCCTGGGAGCCGTTGCATGAGTGGCAACACATGTGGTTGCAGGATTTCATGAACATACCGCTGGGCTGTCATGGTGCCACGGAACAATACTAGGGGTGACCGTGTATTGTAGGCAATGGTACCCCATACCATCACACCAGCTGTGGGAGCGGTGTGTCGCTGTACAGCAAAGGCAGGATTGAAGCGTTCACCACGGGCTCTCCACATACGAATACGATTGTCATCACTGCCGAGATTGAATCTGGATTCGTCGCTAAAGACGACCTGGTTCCATTCCGCTGCAGTCCAGTTTCCTCGTGCGCGGCAAAACTCCAAACGGAGGCGTCGATGGGTGGGCGTCAAGGGCAGCACATGTAATGGGCGCCGCGATACCAACTGTCCTTCAGCCAGGCGCCTTCGTATGGTTCGAGAAGACACAGCGGCCCCTAGTGAAGGTGCTACCTGTGCCTGGATGGCGGCCGATGAAGCAGTTGGCTGTACGCTTGAATTTCTGACTATGTGGCGGTCTTCTCGACGACTGGTCTGTCGAGGGCGTCCTGAGCCTGGTCTTCGTGTACATGACATCTCTCGGGTCCACTGGTCCCAACACCTCCTCACAACACAATCAGAGCGGCCTAATTGACGAGCTACTCGCCTAGCTGACCACCCAGCTTCCATCATCCCGACGAGTCTCCCTCTCTCAAACTGCGACAACTGCGTATACTGTCTTCGAACACGGCGTAATGGCATGTCTACCTCAGCTCTTCCTTTGTAAATGATTCAGCACACTTAAACAAGCTTTGGTTACCTGTTTTATACTCCGCAGAGTACGATGTTCAACGCCCTCTACCGGCTATACGTAATGTGCAATCACGCTGCATTTCTAATCATTTGCATATCTCCCCGACATGTACCTTCATTGCAAGTTTCGTTACGATCCCGCAATTATTTCTTGGTGCGCTAATTTTTTTATCCATGAGTATACTTTGTCGAACGTCCACGGCAACATCCTCAAGTGGTATTGGTAGTTCCTGTTCCAAAAAATTTCGGTATCTTTGTTCCATTCAAAGTACCTTCAATAAAATAAGGACCAATGAGTTTGTTCCCTATGATTCCACACCAAACGTTAACTGACCAAGGACGTTGATGTTCAACTTGTCGTAACCAGTGGGGATTTTCTACACTCCAGTAATGCATGTTATGCCGATTAATGCTACCATGGTTTGTGAATGTAGCCTCATCTGAAAATAGTATATTAGCAAAGAAATTGAGATTACTTTGCAGTTGTTGAAGAGCCCATTCACAAAATACTACTTGATTATGAAAATCCTCGCCATGAAGTTCTTGATGCAGTGAAATGTGATATAGATGATACCTATGACGATGCAATATGTTGACATTACTATCTAGGGACATTCCGGAATCGCGTTGTAATTGCCGAGTGCTTATCTGTGGGTTTTGGTGAACAGCTGCTAGTACAGCTGTTTCATTAGCTTCTCCTGTAACAGTTTTTCTTCGTTTCCTTTTCTTGGTTTGTACGCTGCCATCAGAGATAAAGGCATTCACAATTTTGTAAAAAAAAAGAACGAGAGCGAACATTATCTGGAAACCGCTCAGCATACAAGGCAACACCATCGTCAACATTTCTCCTACATTCACCATAAATCAGAATCATTTCAATTTTTTTCTTCTACGGTTGCACGATTCATTGTCCACTTGCAATTCTGTTCTACTGTAGAAATGAAGGGTAGATGTGCAAGCAATAAAACCTACTCACGTACAATATTAGAGATGCTTTCAGTTCTAATTCTGAAAGATAAGTGAGCTATGATCGCACTGCACTGCCTTTTATGATAGAGCAGTCCTCTTTTCGTTTTGTCGGAGGAATACAACGTTGAGAATGGGATTTCCCATTACAAGTTATGAAATAATTGCCTCTCTCACTCTCGCAGCGTGAGGGTGGGGGGTTAATTCACGTGTCATTGGAAAGCATTTTGATAAAAATCACATACGTCTACATTTTTATTTCTCTGATTTCATATGATTTTTTATTTCTTGAGATATCCCCAATTTTCAATGATGTTTTACCCATTTTGATTTTTGTCGATATCAGCACCATCTGCGAGCAACCCCGACGTACAGTACATCAAATCAATGTGAAATTTTCTGGAGAATCCGAATTTTCAATAAAAAATGGAGGTTCCTATTTACGTTTTTCTTCCAAACCCCTCACCTCAAAGAGGGTGTGGGTGGGGGGTCGAGTTTGGTATCATTGGATGTCCCCCTCCGAGACG
>JAFIDM010089961.1:0-22957 GCA_023159025.1 Thereuonema tuberculata
TGTATACATTAGCGGCTGCATCCACACTATTCCCGTAAAAAGAAAACATACACAGGCAAAACTCTAGACGCTCTAGAACTATGCACTATTATGTTCTTGCTAATGGGGTAGAGACTGCAGTTTGCAAGCAAGCATACATGGAATAAAACCTCGATTCATTGACAGTGTTCTTGAGAGAAAAAAGCTAAATGGAACTCCGACTACAGACAACCATGGCAAACATCACGATCGCCCAAACTGCATTGCTAATGATAAGGTCGAACTCGTTGGACATATAAACAAGTTTCCCAAATACACCGAACATTACTCCTGGCAAGATCACACAACAAGAAAATTTTTATCTCCAGACCTTAGCATCAGACAGATGCACAGGCTGTATTGTGAGTTATGCCGAACCAAAAATGTTGCTCCAATGAAGGAAAGTTTTTATGAACAAATTTTTGAGAATTAAATTTGGTGACGAGTAAAAGAGGGTTATTTTACATTATTGTCTATGAGACCTTGTCGGGACCAAAGGAAAACGACGACTTATCCGGGTGACGACTTAACAAGGTTTTACTGTATTACATGTTTAAAATAATTTTTACAAAATAGAACAAACAACCTAATTCTCACTCAAAAAGAAAACATTACATACAATTTCCATATGAAAAGTTAATGTTTACAATTACATATTGTTTCCATATACATTACAAATAAATAATTTATAAAATACCACCCATATAAGAAGAAAACCTAATAACATATATTTGATGATATCAAAGTATTATAAATATGGCCAATAAAATACAAGTATTTGAAACAATGGCAGCAAAAGTAGTCCTATATTGTTAGGAAAAAATAACATATCTGCATATAGAGAAAAAAAAAAAAAATCAAAGAACATTTATGATGCAGTTGACAATAGTTGTTTCCACAATCTGTATTAATATGAAAAAGAAGGCTTAACTTGTACACAGACCATTGTATACCTCATAGGTTAGAATACAATACATATATGTATACATATACAATGTATATAAAGTGTTATGTTGATAATAATAAAAGGCTCTATTAATATTATAATATTATTATTTTAATTATTTTTAGGATGAAAATCCCATAGATACAATAGCAAAACCAGGTCCATCGCCTCAACATGCTTCTAAAACATCAAGGCGAAGACCACCACCACCACAAACATATGTGAACAATTATGCCAAAATTGCAGAGTGTTCGGAAGCACGAACACAATATTACAAAAGAAAACTTGAAATGGAGGAAATTGAACATTTTATTTTGTATAAATTGTTATGCATTTTCTTTTTACTTTGTGCGTTTGGCTTATTTTGTTAGAAATTATGCACGCACGTAAAAATATTATTATATAATTTAATGTAAGCCTTTTTGTTCCCAGTCTTGGCCCAGTTACACCTTATCATAGCCTATCACCTCTGGAAAATAGAAATAATCAAACTTGAGATCGCCACATCCACCACGTAAGCCGAAGTTAACTACCTCCGACACCGAACTTTGAACTATTCCTTCAATTATATAAGACTGGTTTTTAAGTTTAATTCTCTTAATTCTCTTGGACTGCCTGATGATGTCAGTTAAATCTGACGAAATTAATTGCAGTATGTATTTTATTTTGTATAAATTGTTATGTATTTTCTTTTTACTTTGTGCGTTTGGCTTATTTTGTTAGAAACAAGATTGTATTTAAAAGATCCCAATATTACTCTATGAAAATAATTTTACATTTAAAAGTAAAACTTAGAAGTGTACGAAATGTAACCTCCATGGAATGTCCACCACTCCTGTTTTTTCAACATTGACAAGTGCTTTTTTTTTTTTTTGAAAAATTCAATAATATTTTTTGATAAACTCAATAACAACAATAAATTATATAAATTAAACTCTACACCAACTAACATTTTAAACATGAAAGATTTAAATAGCCTAATTTTAACTCAAAAGTTGTCCACGGGGTTGGATGTAACCACCATGGAACATAGATAAAAGTTCTGAAAATGCTCACTGGGCAGCATCACTGTTCACTGGTAGAGCTGTAGTGAAGGCGAAAGCAGCCAACTTGAGTAATCTGTTGATTGTTTGGATCTCATGTGTGTTATTTGCTGTTAAAAGACCGAATTGCCTTTATTGCCAGGCGAGTTCTTTTTCTCTTTGCAACCTCCATGTGTTCAGGGGCGGCCTGAGGTATAAGCGAACTTCGCGGCTGCTGCCGTGACACGGGGGGCACCAAAGGCAACATGGGAGTTCGCGGTAAACTTTGATCTTCTCTTGTAAACTATATTCACAAACCAACGACAACACAAACTATTTAGCATAAAAGAGTTATTTTTCGTTTTGTCGGTTGCAGTTTTGCCAATTAAAATCAACCAACCAAAATTATAAATAAATTTAAATATACAGGGTGTCTCAAAAAAATATACTAACACTTTCAATGTTGCTAACATGCTGCCTTTTTGTGCTTGCAGTTGTAATTACACAGCATGGCAGGAAATCAACTTAGCTTGGAAGAGAGGAAGTTTGTCCTGAAATGTTATTGGAACACTGAAACACCACCGAAGTTCAAAGACTGTTCAGAAGGGAGTTGGATCATTGCTCACACCAACGCACCAGACCATTGCTCGCTTCAGAGATAAATTTGAAGCGGATGGAACCGTTCACAATGTCAACAAGAAACGTTCCAGACGACCACGGACATCCACATGCCCTCGAAAAGAAGAGCAGGTGCAGGACACACTTCTGCGATCCCCATGGAAATCTCTTCGACAAACTGCTCGGGAGACCCACATCTCAAAAGATAGCATCCATCGCATAATGAGGCTGGCAATGCTACATTCCAACACTAATCCATGCCCTCAAGGAAGACAATCCTGATTGCAGAGTTCAATTCTGTGAATGGTACCTGGCAAAATGGGCAGAAGATGCAGGGTGCAGCAGTGATTATCCAGTCAAACAACACTTGACGAGCAACAAAGAGACCCGAACGAGTGGGGATGGAAAAAAAGAAGTGGTCTTGTGCCAGTGCCAACCACTTTGAACCTTGCACCGGACTCAATATTCCGGCACATTTCTTGTAGATGTAAAAAAGGCTGCCAACGCAATTGTGGATGCAGGAAGGCAGGCCTTCAATGCTCCCCGATCCGCACATCATGCGAAGGACTGTGAGAAAACGTCGAGGCCCAGAAGACAGCATTGACGTAGATGAATAAGAGGCTGAAGACAGACGCTTACACGATGCGGAAGGTATGTGTAATCTCACAATCTATTTCGTAATTATATCTCCAAGATATGGTCACAAGTTGTTTTCTCACCACCTCTTTCATATTCCAGATGAAGAAGCTCCGACACTGATGGAAAGAACAACCTGAACTTGTGCCAGAACCCGCTGCATTTAATGAACTTCAGCCAAGACCCTCTAAATGAGAAACAAAGATAAGAAAAGAAACAAAAGAACAGCACCTGAATCGAATCTCTAAATTGATTTCACAGCACGTTAAACTTTGGTTATTTAACCCTCTAAATGACTCATAATTTTTGCTCATATAATAATATAATATATAATCATATGTAATATAATATAATATAATAATATGTAATAATTTTCAATATTTTTCTTTGGAATTTAAAATTTTTTGTAACTACATTTTTACAATTTCGAACCTGATTAAATAACTTGAACATTATGCAATTTTTGAAATTTACATATACGATCTTAATAAGGTATGTGCAGAGAACTATGAGGAATTCACTAATTGAGTGGATAACATGGATTTTTGCGGAGAGAGACAAACTATGCCAATTTTCAACTAGCGCTTGAGCCCGAACGGTTCATTGGAGAAAAAAAAACCTAAATAGTGAAATTTGTAGGAAATTTTATTTACTTTAATTTTGAATAAGGAGGTTATTTATGAAAAGTTGATATTTGGCAGTTTTTTCTTTAGAACTCGAAAACTAACTCGAAACCTAAATGTTGCGTCACAAAATTTTGTTGAACATTGAATCATTTTCTTCGTCAATAGTTTTGTGCAAACATAAACATAATGATAGTTCACGCCAAGATTTACAATGTATAGTACAGTTTCTGGGGACTCAAGGATTGGCCTTACATGGGAAAAAAGATATTCTATTTGAACGTAGTAATGGAAATTTTCTAAAGCTGGTAGAATACATAGCAAAGTTTGATGGTTTTATGGCCGAACATGTCAGAAGAATTAGTTTAAAACATGTTCATTATTTGAGCAAAAATATTCAGAACGAGTTTATTAGTTTCTTGTCAACCAAGATCCAAAACACAATTTTAAAACAGCTACAGTAGGCTACATATTACTCTATTATATTAGACTGTACTCCCGACATCAGCCACACCGAACAAATGACGTTTGTAGTAAGATTTGTCAAAATTGTACAAAATGAAAATGTCTCAATAAAGGAACATTTCTTAGGTTTTGTTCCTTTTACCAATTCTTCAGGTGAAGGCCTTACCGAAGTATTACTCAGAGCTAGAAACAAGAGGCAGTCCTTTAAAAGACATGAGAGGCCAGGGCTATGATAACTGTTCCGCAATGAAAGGAGTGCAGAAGAGGATCTTTGATTTAAATCCTCGAGCCTTTTTTGTGCCTTGGGAACCATTCCCTTAATGATGCAGCTCTCTCTTGTATTAGTGCAGTAGAGTGTTTTAGCACTATACAAGAAATCTTTCAACTTTTTTTCAAGTTCTACCCAAAGATGGACTATTTTGTTACATCATGTCACATCTCTCACAGTAAAACCACTCTGCAATACGAGGTGGGAAAGAGAATCGAGGCATTGTTGCCTTTGAGGTACCACATTGAAGAAGTGTATGATGCATTATATGAAGCTTCTAAAGATCCAAAACTTGATTCATATGGTAGGAACTCTGCCTTAGGACTTTAAAAAAAAACTGCAAACCTTCAAGTTTCTGTGCTGTCCAGTGATGTGGCATGAGATCCTGCATAAAACAAATATGAGAAAGAAAGCAAGGAAGATATGCTTTAGAAAATTCGTTGGCATTAAAAATAAAATTTTTTAATGTTTCGAGAGTAGAAATAGTTTTTATTTTAAAACAAATATAGTTAACAAATTGTTGCAAAATGTTACAAATGACCTGCAAAGTGCAATAGATCTGATTAAAGTGTAAAATCATTTCTAGAAAAAATGAGATCAGATCAAGGTCTTAACAGCATCATCATAGATGCAAAGGAACTTGCAGAAAAAAATCAACCTTCATGCTGAATTTGAAAAAGAGAACCTAGTTCGACCAAGAAAAAATAAAAAGACAATTTTCCTATGAGGCTCAAGACGAAGCTGTGCACTCTGGTCAAAATTCATTTAAAGTGAACTTCTTTTTCGTTGTGCTTAGACAGAGCAATAGCCTCTTTACAGGAGAGATTTGACCTCATGGAAAACCACAGCGCAAGTTTCAAATTTATGTATGATATTGCTGGCCTGGAGAAGAATTTCAGTGACACAGAGTTGAAGAAATCATGTAAACGACTTGAAACCATTTTAAGCAGTGGGGATGGAGAGACTGTGACAACAATGGTGATGACCTTTTCGACGAGCTTAAACTTTTTTCAACTATGCTGCCTCCAAGAAGTCACCCTGCTGAAGCATTGTCCTTCATAACCAAGCGTGATTACATAGACACTTTCCCCAACATTTTTGTTGCACTGCGAATATTATTGACTCTCCCAGTCTCAGTTGCCAGCAGGGAAAGAAGCTTCTCCAAGTTAAAAACTCATAAAAATATATTTACATTCAACTTTGAGTCACAAACAAGAATTATAATTACATTACAATTTACAGGTTAATAAAGTTTTGTGTGTTGTAATAAGTTACCTTCTATACCTTTCAAATTTGGTCAAAATTACAATTTGATAAAAATGATCTGATTGGTTAGTTGAGTTATGAGGGGGGAGGGGTGCCAAAAAGTTGTTTGCTTACACTTGAAAAATACCTAGACCGCCCCTGCGCGTGTTCAACAAATGTTGTATGTCATATGTTAAACCGTTAATTTTAATTGTTTATTTTGGAAATATCTGTTATCTTTCAGAAAAGAGAAGCTCTGGATCTATGGATTTATAGATTATGAACTACATGTGACTAAATAGCTAAGGGTAACCTCCATGGAGGTTACTCCCATGGATGATAACATCCATGGGTTTACACTTAATGCAATTCAAAGCCTAATAGGCTATTAAAGGAAGATTTATTTAAACAAAATATACTTTTAATATATTATCCCACTTTAGTAATATGGATTGTATTAAAATTTATTTCATAAGCAGGCCTATTTCTGGTAAGTTGATGCCGATTTCATTAAAAAAATTAATACTCAAAGAACAACTAAAATTCATTTGTTGTTTACTCATTAAATATTTACCACAGTTTATTAATTGTCAATTTTTGCAATATTCAGCTAGTTTAATTTAAAAAATAAATTTTTTCTAAAAATGGCAAATTTTTAATTTGATTTTATCGAAAGATACACATTGTTATTTTAGTAATTTTTAAAACATTTTGAGTATGTAATTTAAAAATTATGATTTTGTGGTAGCGGATTTTTATTTTAATTAATGTATGTACTATTATATAATTCTAAATTTATATTAATGCGCGCCGATTACAAAAAATTAAGGCTGCGGTTTGGCTAGTATTTAGTTTGACTTTTTAGCATTGGTCTCAACTTATAGTTGTTGTTTTTTTTTTTTTTTTAGATCAAAATGAGTAAAAAGAAAAAGATCACAGAATCTGAGAGAAAAAATTACGAAAAATTAAAAGGGAATGTGAAAAAGAAAATCCTTTGCTTTATGACGAACACTTACAAAAAGAAAAAGAGAAATATAAAGCATGAGTTGAGAGTGGCAAAATAAAAACAGTTTCTCAAATGAACGAAAGGGAAAAAAGGGCACAGAGAAAAAAAGTGCGAATCAAAATTGTGTGTGTAAATACGCGCAAGAAATACAAAGTGTGCATTTGTGCAGATTGCATCAGTAAATCACTTTACACACTGGTGCGGCCTACGTCAAGCCTCATGATCAACCAATTGAAAGTCATCCCTTTCTGTACTCTTTCTGGGAGTTTAAAACATGATGCTCCGGCTATTGGGGCTCATTTGAAAAGATTTTGTCTTACTTAAAAGAACAAAAAATTGAAAAGACTGCAAATTTACATTTTTTCAGTGATAGCCCTTCGACCCAATACCGGAATAGACATACTTTTTTTTATTTTTTATGAAAGAGTTTTTGAGCAAATTTTGCTCAAATAGTTTGGCTTTGAATTACTCTGAGAGTGGCCATGGGAAAGGGGCACCACTGAGTAGGTGGCACTCTCAAGAGGACTGCTGAGAGGCTTATTGGCGAAGGGAGAGACCTATCAACATTTCAAAGTCTCTTTTCAGCTTTGAAAAAATATACTAAAATCAACCTGTTTCCGTGTCATCTGAAGAAATTGAAAAGATTGAAAAGATCCTCAAACCAGACTTGCAAGCAAGGTACAATGATGTGCCACCAAGTAAGTTTGGGAAAAAGGCCATTAAATTAGATATGCGTCAACTAAGTTGCTTCAAATGCTCAGCAGAAGCAAAATGTACGCATTATCATCTGGGAGTCTATAACGCTGAGCCTCTGAGACAACTGTATCCTTTTTGTAATCTAGTACTCCAAATTTAATCCTTTTCAATTATAAAAAACTGTTGCATTTTAATAATTTAAGAAAAAAATAACTATCTACTAAATTTACTACCAAATTTTTACAATATGGTAGTTACATCATCATCTTTAATTGGTTAGTAAAAGTCAATAAAACCATTTAAATTAAACTTTACACTATTTTGCAACAAAAATGAAGGTTTTCAAAAGTAACTTATTGCATATGAGATTACTTGGGGCATCTGTTGTGACTTTGTTCATTGGATTGATGTTTACTTTTGTGCTGTTAATCAGAACACTCGCACCACAATTTTGTAAACTTATTTATCACATACGTATTTGACTAAAAACACTATTTCCTTTCGCACAGTTTACCTTAACATAATTTTAGCTGCTTCCATGAAAAAACCAGTTTTGCGCTACGAAGACACTGAGCAAAATTTGCTCAAAAACTCTTTCATAAAAAAAAAAAAAGTATGTCTATTTCGGTATTGGGTCGAAGGGCTATCATTCAAAAAATGTAAATTTGCAGTCTTCAATTTTTTGTTCTTTTAAGTAAGGCAAAATCAGACCTAATCAGGTCTGTTGTAAGCCTTTGGAGAGTGCAGATATGTATTAAGTTTGTTTCTACGGTAGTTTTTCAGTTGACTTACTTTGAGGTTAATTTTTGCAAATTCCACTATAAATCATTAAATATAATGAAGTATGTTAAATGCTTGGTTTTGCTGTGGTAGTGGTATTGTCGACAATGCAATTTTTTTATGCTCTTCGGCAATAAACCGCTGTGAAGGTTATATGCTGTTTCTGATGTCTATTGTTGATATTTAGGACCATCTACTGACCCATCTGCTAAAATATTTCTTGAAAAAAACTAGCTGAAATGCCTGTTGGGAAACCAAAATGGCAGCTACTTTGTCTAGTGTTTCTAACAAGCTACACCACTTTTGTTTATACCAGAGATGTTGAGTTTGAGGATTTTGTTAATGAAATATTTGAAAATGAAGACATTAGTACTGATGACAGTGAACTTTCATCAGTTTCAGATTCCTCATCAACTTCAAAATCAGAGAATTGGACTTATCAGAGGTGCGCAATGGCAGTGAAACCACATGGAGAATGTGACTTTGTATTTTTTGTAAAACTAAAAGTCTCTGGTTTTTTTATCAGATATATATTAAAGGTATGTATTAGCACTTTGCTCCAAATACTGCTCCCATTGCTTATTTTTCATTATTTTTTGATGAAAAAATTATCAATATTACTGTAACTGAAACATACGCAAACAAAAAAATTGCAAAATGAAGGGTCCCTCTATTTGGAATATGTGGACTAACGTCACTTAAGTAGAAATGAAGGCATTTTTAGGACTTATTATAAATACGGGAATTGTGAACTTGCCTAATACAAAGGATTATTGGTCTAGTTAATAGACTTCATACATGAAATTTTTTGATGATTTGCCAAATTGCTTTTTTCAAAATTTTTGATGTTACATGTTGGAAATGATGCCAAATACAGCATCAGACCAGACTTTGAAAAGAACAAGGAGACTTCATAGCGTGGTAAAATAATTGAAAAAGAAATTTCAAAAATATTTTGTACCTGACAAAAATATTGCAATTGATGAATCTACGGTGGGTTTCAAAGGAAAGATTTCATTTAAAACCAACAAGAAACAAGAAACATAGAAAATGGGTCCTTCGTATTTTTGTCCTGGCAGATAGAACACTGGATATGTTCATAGTATCAGGCCCGGATTTTCCTATAGGCTAACTAGGAAGCCTAAGGCCTCAAGATCAAGAGGGGCCTACATTCAAATTGCTAGCAAAATTAAAATTACACCTTTCTAAAAACAGTGAACACTAAAACACTGGACCGAAAATAAGGAGAAATTCTACGCATATGACTAATAAACAAACATAAAAATGTATTTGTTAAGATCAACGCGTTCGGCTCATTGGGTCTGTTCGTTTGTATATAGGGTAAAGGAACCAAATTCCAGACGGATCTCAATTCCAGACACTTGTTTTAATTTATTATTTCTGCTATTTTAGTTCATAAACTTGTATTTTTCTCGTATGAAGCAGTAAGCTGAAGCATTTTACTACATGTTAGTACCAATAATTGGCACTAGAGGTCACTATTCTGTAAAATACTAGCTCTCCATTTTTAAGAGATCTTATGGAAATTCTGGCTCAGGAAAACCTTCATATCTGTCTAAAACTATATGTGAGAAATTATTCAACTTATGGCAAATAAAGTGAAAGACAATTGTGGCGGAAATGAAAAAGGCTGGCTATTTTAGCTTTTCAGTAATTCCACTCCTGACATCTCATACTGATCAGTTGACCTTAATTATTAGATACGTGTCACCTGAAGACGGTTTGCCAACCGAGAGATTTTTAACTTTCCTTGAGCTAAAAGGTCACTCAGGGGAAAGCATAGCTGATTTAGTATTTAACTATATCACTACTGAACTTGAAATGATTTCAGAAAGTGCCGAGGATGTCTTATGATAATGCAGCCAATATGGCTGGTAGATACAATGGTATGCAGCAAAAAATTATCGAAAAAAAACAAGTTTGCAAAATTTGTTCCATGGCTGGTCACTCTTTAAATTTAGTAGGTCGTTCAGCTGTTGATTGTTGTCTTGATGCTGTTAATTTTTTTGGTGTTGTGAACGAAGTTTATATCTTTTTTTTTTGTCTTCCACAAAAAGATGGGCAGTTCTGAAATCACATGTGAAACCTCATTCTAAAGTGCCTAAATATTTATCAGACGCTAGGTGGGAGGCACACGCAAAAGCTACAGAAGCTATTTTAGAAAATTACAATGATATCACCGATGCACTCAATTATTTACATTCAGATAATAATACAAAGGGCGATACTAGATTGAGGGCCAACAATCTTTTACAGAAGATGGAAGAATTTGAATTCGTGTTTATGCTCCATTTCTGGAATCGAATACCGAGACATTTTTCAAGAGTAAATAAAATTCTTCAAAGCCCTAATATTTTACTTAGTTGTGAAGATCGGTACAGGTCACTTTTGGATATTTTACGTGAAATTAGGAAAGATTTTGATGCACTTGAGCAACAAGCAAAAAACACGTTGCCAAATACTGAATATAGAACTGCCAGAAGGATAATAAGAATTAAAAGGCAAGGGAATTACGAAAATTCATCTGATCCTGATGAACTCTCTTGAAGAGATAAATTTAGGATTAAATCATTTATTCCTATATTAGATGCAATAGAATCAAATTTAGGAAGAAGAGCTTCTGTTTATGATGATATAGTGAAAATATTTTCCTTTCTTGCCGATCTTACATTATCAAAGGTAGAACTTCAAAGAGGTGTTGAGCTGTTAATGCAAGAATACCCAGAAGATGTCAACCAAAATCTTACTGAAGAACTATTTCATTTCCACACATATGTGAGACAAACTCATAAGCCTTCAAAAATTCCAGATTGTCGCGTACAGACTTGTATCAAATAATATTCAAAGAAAATATTCAAATGGCCTTCCCCAATGTGGAATCAATCTTACGGCTGTTTCTCAGTTTAATAGTCACTAATTGTATTGGAGAAAGGTCATTTTCAAGACTTGAAAATATCAAAAATCAATTAAGAAGCACAACAACCCAGACGAGGTTGTCTTTATTAAGTATTTTGTGCATCGAAAATGAGACCTTCAAAAAATAGATTTTGATGAACTTATAGAAGAATTCCGTGTGAAAAAGTATAGAAAGAAATTCTTCTAATCTACTATTTCGTTTTAAATGTATACTTGGATTGAATCAGTTTGTAAATAAAATAAATATTAACATAAAATTTAAAATTTAATATGATATACAATTTGATATTTTCTTTTTTGTGATCGGGATTTTGTTTTGAATGAAGTTCTATTTTTAGTTTAGTTTAAGACTTAAAATTCATAATAATTCATACTTAAACTTTAAATGCAAATTATTATGAAATAAATTTATCTGAATTAAATTTGGTTTATTCTTCAATGTTTTCACTGCGTATTTTATTTTCGTAGTCAAAGATTTTCATTATTTGAATTTTGTTTCTTTGTAAATGTTGTGCGTTATGTTTGATTAGTTATTGTTACAAGTACTATATATGGTGCCGAGAATAAATGTCCAAATAAGTGTTCTCGCCTTTTTTTTATTTATTATCCGTGCCACCTTTTTTATAAAGGTTAGTACCAATCACAACATGTTTCATTTAACATTAATATATATCACAGTAATGATGTATTTTATTATCTCTCGTGTGTGAAATAGCCTAGGGCCTCTTTTCATCTAAATCCGGCCCTGGTCTCAATACAGAAATATTTCTTAGGCTTTGTTCCTGTTACCAATTCTTCAGGTGAAAGCCTTACCAAAGTATTACTCAAAGAGCTAGAAACAAGAAGCATTCAAATCTAATGGATTTTACAGTGTGGGGTTACCTCAAATCAAAAATGTACAGTATGAAGATCAGGGACACAGAGCATCTGCGTTAGCACATTGCTTTAGTGTCATGCTTTCACACCGGACTTGGTGACTCACATCGTGCAAGTCATGGAAGCATGCCTGCAATTATGTTTTGACATCGATGAACATCACACTGAACATATATTGTAATCCAACCTATCCAACTTTTGGGCAACCCTGTATAGTAAGTCCTATAATCTTTATTGCTATGATCAACAGAAAAATGAAGCAATAGCAATGAAGCACTTCAATTTTAGAAATACGTTAGCTGAAGCTCCAGTTGGAAATGTTAAGAACTTGAGAGAAGATACATTGTAAATCACCCGACAAAAAAAAAAAAAATATGTTTTTTGCTATTCAGTCTATCATTTTGAAAATACAAAACACAGATTGCATTGTGTGCAGTAACAGAAAACTGAAAGGAGGCAGGAAAGAAACCTATTATTGTAAAACCTGTCCATCTCTTCCTGGAACATGCTCAGGAGAATGCTTTGAAATACTATGACAAATTTCATAGTTTAATTTCTTATGGAATGGAAATGTGTCACAACATGTTTTCAAAACAGGTGTTGGTATTTTTCCACATACTTTAAGATTTAATGTTAAAATATAAAATTACTATAGAAATATACAAAAGTTAAATTACATGAAAAAAAATAATTAAGAATTTGAAAACAGTAACTGGATATGGTTGAAAAGGGCTCTCATTAAGCTTTTAACAGGGAAGTCCATTTGTTGTCAATGCCATAAAAAACTAGCTGTAATGAAAGATGACATTGCCAAAGAATCTTTTACATCTCCTGACGTAGTTTCAGAACCTTTAAATAAAGCAGGTGAAACTTAAAGGATTTCACTTATCTTAATAATGAAATTAAGTCACGAGGGAAAAAAAAAAAAAGACATTTAGAAGTTAACCGTACAGTGACAAAGTTATTCCATTTCAGATGTCCACCAAAGAGAAACTATTCCCGAGTGGCCAATCACAGAGCTGCTTTCTTTCTCCGATGATCCTTTGCAACAGGCCATGACAGTAATAACTTTCTGCACTGTTGTTCAGGTTATGTTTCTTTTACAACCTGTTGAAAGCAATGAAAAGTTGTTTTTGTTTTACATGTTAGTTTAACTTTATCATTAAGTGTTGTGTAATGAGTGACTTGGAGGATAATTTAGTGTCAGTAGGTGTGGCAAACGACGGATCTCCCAAAAGAGCTTGTAATCCACGGAAAAGGATGATAAGTAAACAGAAGTATGGACAGTCTAAAGGTTATAACACTTTTGTACCTTATTCTCATAATTTTCCTAAATTCCAATGCTCTAAGTTTACTCAATCAGATTGCTCTCATTTAAGAAAAAGCTTGTTGTCACCAAAGGATAAAATTGCTCAGGATAATTTGATGTCAGGATTTGTTAGCTTAGTTCCTCTAAAACGGCGTAGGCCTTTACCTAACAGTAATTTGAAAAGGCCGCCTTATACTCTTGGACATCATACACACTGGTTACAAAAGACAAAAAAACATTAACAGTAGGTAAAACGCATTTTATGAAGGTTATGTGTATCAAACCAACTCGCTTGAGACATATCTGCCAGGCTAAGCTAAAAGGCAAAGCCCTCAGTGAAACAAGAGGGGATAGAAAGTTACATAAATCAACTGTTAAAAGGGGAAAAGTACATGATTTTATCCAATCATTGAAGGGTAAGTCACTATTTATTTGGATGCAAACTTGAATATATTCAAGTAAGTTACACCATATGTACAATGACATATAGGCAATGACAGTACTAAAGTGTCTAAGATGATGTTTAGAAGAATTTTTAATACGTCTAACTTAGGCTTCAGATCTCCAGCATCCGATATTTGCAGTTTGGCTCACTTAATTAAAACATAGACTAATGCAAAGAAAAAGATTGATCTCATGACTCAAAAGTGGATTCACAAACTCAGAGCCGGTGCATTTTACAAGTTAATGAATGAGAAGATTGACAATTGTATCATGTTATTTATGTTTTGACTTGCAGCAGATTCAACCTTTACCGAAATCTGCCAATCAAGAAGTGTACAATGCTCGACAGATCAGTTTTTACTCTTTGTGTGTTGAGAAAAATGGATCCAACTCTATTACGTATGGATTGAGAAGCAGGCCAGAAAAGGGTCAGTAGAAATTTCTTCGGCTTTAATTGAACATCTTAATTCTATGGAAATTGATCAGGCTATTCTGTGACAGGAGCGGTGCCCAAAATAAAAATAACTATTTATAAATAGTGCAGTAACTAATTTGGACAAAACTAAGGAGAAGAAGTAGAAAAGGTTAGAACCACTGCATTAAGAATTAGTTTTTAAGTTTCCATAATTTCTTTTTTCCATCAAAACACTACTCTTAGGTGCAAAAAATAATATAAGTTTTTGTCTTTGAGCTACTCCAGTACAAGCCAGAAGACAAGATTTGGGTAGAAGGTGTACTCTCCCATTCCTGGGTAAAAGAAAATTCTGTGTAAATGTTTCTTGGGCCACCAGTGACTGCTGTGTTCCAATGGTCATTTATTTGCCGTTAAGTTTCATTAACATTTTTACTTGGACTCTCTTACTTGTAATTTAGTAATTAAAGTTATAAATCAAGATAGTCAATTTCTTTATAAGGTTCAAGAAGATCCCCTTATTAGATGAAAAGATACGAAGGGTTTTCGTATTTTTTAAACAAGTTGTACTTGTACTGTTGCATGTTTATTTACTCCGTATGGAAACATTTGAAAGTATTTAAGTTAATAGATCAAAACAAAAATCAATCCTTATTAAATGTGTGTGTGTGTGTACCATTCAAACTCTAAATGTATTCGTTACTATTGTGACCTATGCTGAGGGCACACTGAAAATTTATTTATTTTGTTGTATTTACTGAAGTGGAAATATTGTAATATTTGTTGCGCGTATAATAATTTTAATAAGCGTGTATAATAATTTTAATTTTTTTATTAATAAGTTTACTATTCGCTTAAAAGAAAAAGGAGGAATTTGGTTTTTAAAGTAGAATGTAAAGTTTTTTTTTTTTTTCCCTAGTGTACTTTATTCCTATTTCTTGGTAACTGATTTTTATCTGTGTTTTTATTTTCTTGGTATTTTGGGGTGACACCTGTTGACCTTTCTATTGTGCGTTATTTCCGGGCATTCCCGGTAGGTGCGCTTGTGAGAGCTGTTTGTTTTTTTTTTTCTTGCAATGCGGATCTGTTAAATCTTCCCGCTTCTTTTTAGGGGTTGTTTATATAAATGGGTAATTTTTTGGGAAAGAAAAAACAAACGACTGTTTCGGGAGGGGAAAACAGCTCGACACCCTGGTTGAGCCCAGGCGAGTAAGATCTTACGCTACCGCACCAACTATTCCCGCGATAGTTTCCTTGTCGGAGGACAAGCATTGAAGGACTGAGGAACTTTGAAGTTGAAAGAGGCTGGTAAGATTGGTATGAGAAGGTATAGGTATGTAAAAGAAAAGTAAGAGTAAATGGTGATAAATTGATTATGTATAATAATCAAATGAGTCTTCTTCCAGTTCATAGCTCAACTTAGAGAGACTCTGGGCAGTGAGGTAATATAATGTTTCAATTTTCTTTCATTTGTGAGCAGATGTTTCCTTATGATGACTAGTTTATTGTCTCGATTTATTTTTTTTTGAGTTCGTTAAGAAGGGAGTTTAATTTTAGTAAAATTGTTTTTCCTAAATTTGAGATTAAGGGTCCTCATTGGAGATTGTAAATTGAGTGAAAGTTTTGTAATGAAAATCAAGTAAAAGAAAAAAAAAAAGGAAATAAAGAGGGCATAACTGATGGGAAAAATACAAAACTGATTTTAAAAAACTCGAACCTGTAACACTTTTTGATTGAAAAGCTGTGTATACTTTTTGTGTGTATATAATTATATGTAATAAAGAAGGTTTAACGTGCATTTATGCACGTTAAACCTTCTTTATTATTAAATTTTCGAATTTTCGTTGGGCCTTATGCCTTTATTAAATGCCTTTCGAGCCGAGCTCAATGCTGGCCGAGGTAATTTTGCTGTGATGGTTACAGCGTTTTTGCTTTAGTTGTTTGCTCTCGGCCGGGTCCCACTTTCCTAACGGCGAGGCGGGATCATAGGTATCGACGCATTCTGAGTTCCATTATCAAAGCTAAATCTGGCTGACGAGTCCTAAAAAGGACGAAATAGCTATCCCAGATTGCTTTTGATAATGACTCAATGCGTTAAAAGCAACCAATTCTTACGTATTTGTGCAGTTTCAGATGTTTCTTACTCTTTTCATATAATTATATGTATATAGATTATTTTTTTTTGTATACATGTTCCAATAAATATTAGGTTTATATGTTTATCCCTCTGCTGATCTACGTTTGTTAGATGTATGTCACCAATCAAGTAGTTATCCTAGACAAGTTAAAGCTAAATACTTTATAAATTTTATTTTTGTCCGCATCCAGGTGGAGCTTTTAGGCCACACTATTGTGAGGGGATAATCATATAGGTCAAGTAGGGGTTTTCACAGGGCAGCATGCGATTATACTGTACACCCCAATAAGCCTAAGTACAATTTTAAAAACTTGATATTAATACTATATTTATTATAAATATATTCATTATATTGTACTGAAAACATGTAATACTCTTCGGGATAAGAATGTTTTGTGCTTGTAAGCTGTGTAAAACACTGATCAATAATTTATTTTTGTTGAATTTTGGGGTTTCCGGATGGAGATTCTTGTGAACTATATTTAAATAGTATTTTATTCAGTTAGCAAATAATTAAAATTAAGAAGTCTAGTGTTATATATTATATATTAAAGTCCAAATAATTTATGTAAAATTATACTTCATAACATTAAATGACCGAATAATGCTGTACGCGAGACAAATCAGAGAAGATCTGTTTCATTCTGCTTTAGGCCTAGGAAATGCTTTTCAAATAACGTAGTTGTTGGAAGAGCTGCAAGGAAAACATTCAATCAGATCTGTAAATGAAGCCAAATGAAAATTACTATTAATTGTAAATTTCTTTTATTACATTCAATTTTCTCCAAAAATGTGGCTTCCAGCACAATTTTTCCCCTGATGGCAAAATTTTGAACTAATATTTTTTTAATGGGAAAATTTAATGTGCGTCGAACAATTATTAAGGTACTGGTATAAGAAGAAATAAAAACACACAATAAAAATCACAGAGCTGCTTAGTGATTTTTATTCTTTGTTTTATACCTTATTTTTTGTTTTCTTTAGAAATCAATACCCCATGGTTTAAATAGTGTTCCCACCAATTTGAGTTTGGCCCAATAGTTTTTTGGAATTGGACTCTACCACCTCTTTAATTATGGTCATCCTGTACTGAACTGCGTTAAACCTTCATTTATTTAACTCCTACATTCTGCCCAAAGAACCGTGAGCTCTGGACAATTCACCCACTCTCGCAAAGCCATGCCCACACGGGCACCCGTCCAACCTGTGGGCAATGGTTCTTCCGAGTCTCTATTGGGCCTTTTTTTTTTTTTTTACAAAACTACGTTTTTTTAAACTGTTACCTTTACTTAATTTTTATTACAATTATTAAATTCTACATATCATTCCTTGCAAAAAGAGTCCAAACACAATGGCCATTAAAGTGCTTAGAAGTATTACAATTGCACCGTGTTTGGACTCTATTTGCAAGGAATGATGTGTAGAATTTAATAATTGTATTAAAAATTAAGTAAAGGTAACAGTTTAAAAAGACGTAGTTTTGTAGAAAAAGGCCCAGTAGAGACTCGGGGAAGAACCATTGCCCACAGGTAGGACGGGCGCATCTGTGCGAGAGTAGGTTAATTGTCCAGAGCTCACGGTTTTTTGGGCAGAGTATAATGCTGTGATTCGAAGTTCAAAATTTTATTATTCATTTTACTTCTCTATTTGAATTATTTTTAATTCATTTAAACTCTAATTTTTTTCCCTTTAAGTTTAATTAAATTTACTAAATTCATAATTTCGAATAATTTTATTTTTTAACAGAAATATCGAGATTAAGAAATTAAATAAGTGTTGCTACAAGAGTTCCACTAAAAGAAGAATAACAGAAAAATTTCATTGCATTCCAAATCCATAGACGCTGACAAACCGGAAGTAATTTCCTTCTACAGTAATACCAAAGGGGGGAGACGACACTTGACCAGAAGCATTACCTACAGCACAAGTAGACGAATGCAAAGCAATTTTCAAACCATCCTAAACATTATAGAAGTCAACCCATGCATAATTCAGACATCACTTAAGAACTACACATACGTTTCTCATTTCTCAAAACACTGGCCAGGCAACTAACTAAGCCTTATCTCAATGATGCTTACACATGAACTGTAAATATGGTAATTTCGAGAATTTTGAAAAAAAAAAAAAAAAAAAAAACTTTCGAAGTAACAATAACAAAATCTCTATGTGCATTATATCCTTGTTTTCGGAGAAAGCCATCAGTTTTCAAACAAATGCGATCATCCAGTCTGTCAAACTTGTTGCTACATGGTATGGAAAGACTGGAGAAGAGGACTTTGAAATGGACATTGAGAGTTTGTGAAAACAATATAAATGTCACTGAAATTTGATACTTTGAATTTTTGTTTTAATCTATTATATTCTAATTTAATTTTCCACATATCTTGAAGATTTGAAATGGTGAAGTTGGATTTTATTAAAGTAATTCATTGTACGCCAATTTTCTTTCACTTTCAAGCTACAGTAATAAATAGTGTATAACTTTAAAATTTTGTTAGTAATAATGTTACTTGCACACAAAAAGTGCAAACTAAAAGAACAATATGTTTAATTTTTCCAGAAGTGAAACAATAAGGTTTTATAACTATTTTTTTACTGGTATCATTTCTGACCCCACCACACCATTAATGACATAAGTCCTTAAAACACCGGTTGAGGGTTAAAATGCAAGCAGTTATAAACAAATAAGCTATTATGTATTTGTTTTATGTATTTACATTAGTCTTGGTAATAAATATTGTTACTTGACATGTGGTCCACCTTGCCCACCACTACAAATTGACCTAGGCAACTCAATCTGCAGCTCCAATGAAATGGAGAATGTCTTGGGTACATTCCCTCTGAGGACAGATGATCTTCACTTCAGGGTATCCAGATGATCTTCATTTCACTGGTCTGGATCTGAAGATCATCTGTTTTCTGTCATAATGGAGACTTAAGGGCAGCAGCCTTTAAAAGATAGTCTCCAGTCAGTGAAGTGAATAGTAGTCAGCAAGACTTGGACAGCAACCCTTTGAAGATAAGTTTTGACTTGGATGCAAGCTCTATGACAAACTTCCTGATTTTCACTAACATTAATTTGTCGTAGTGACCAGCCAGACAACCAGGAAGGAAAAAAGTGGAAGAACACTATCATCTTGTTCTGTTCTGTTCTAAGCAAATTTTTGATCAAAGACTGCTTCAGGTGGTACAATGAAGTTGATGACAAACACTAAGCTAATAATGGTCAAATGGGATTCATTTTGAACAAAATGGTCATCAAAGTGAGTATTCTGAAGAATTCATGAACTTTCAAGAACATGAAAAACAGAAATAATTTATAAAATTCCTTTCAGATTTCAAGTACACAGTGCAATAAGGGATAATATAAGTATATTCAAAGAGTATGACAAATAATTTACATCGGTTGCAGTTACCTTTTCTACACAGACTTGCTTTCTTAAAATTAATCTGGTTTGGTTGATGCAAGTTCAGTAATTAAACATGGTAATGTGATCCCCATTTTCCCATCTTTGGGGAGATAGAATGTTATTATATAAGTCCCTAAATTAAAGCAGTTGTTTAATTATACATATAGGCTACAAGAACAAAGCAAGCCACTTATCTGAGGAACTCTGAAGATAAATCCAATGTAGAAACTACGCCTTTACAGATGATAAATTTGAAATCCCTAAAAGAAATAAAGTACAATTTAATGAAACATTATATTCCCACTAATACAAAATACAAGTACTGAAAAAGATGGCAACTTGTAAATACTTTCAAGCAATTATCTACCAATATGAACATGAATAATATAAAAGCTATCAAGAAACTTAAACCATAAAAAGACAACTATGGAAACAAGGACTACAACTATGATCTTTTAAAATCAGAAGTTCATATGATTAATTTCTAGGAAGTTGTTCAACTGTATCCAAAGACAGAATTTTTTGAATTATCTTTTTAAACCTATAAAAAGATAACCATATTTAAATTAAGACAAAAACTTAAGCAATTATTTAACCATTCACTAGGTAATAGTATTAGTCTTTTTTCCATTCTAAACTTTTCTACGTACACAAATTGTCAAATTTTAATTTCTGGTTAGAAACCACAAAGTCAATTGATAACTTATTCAAGTAACAACTTTTAAAAAACTTTAACCATTAATTGATCATCTCAGGAGTAACATGGGCTACCTTGCAAAAGCAGTGTTTCTGTGAATGTCTTCGCATACATTGTTTGGCTGTATTCTTATTTTAAATATTTTTCCTTTTGTTGAAGAATTTTTTTTATTGGTAATAAACATGAATCTACAACTCAGTCTCGGTAGGAAAGTTAATTTCCCTGTGAACAGGTGTTGTGCTTAGTTTTAATTATTTTTTACATATGTATATTTTAATACAATCTAAAAACTAAAGATAAAACAAATTTTAGGCCAGGTGAGAGTGATTATAATGAAAACAGCCAAATAATGAGAGTAGCAAATACAAGAAGTTAAAATAAATATTTCCTATTTACGTCTACATAAGGATTTGCATATCTACATTATATTTACATAGTTACAGAATAACTAACATACATGTTTCATTAAATGCCGAAATCTTAAAAGGGTTAGAAAAATTCTTTAGGCAAAATTCAGGCATGTTCCGTTCAATATAAAAGTATATATTTTCTTTAATTTTTTCATAAAATACTTAATATTCACTTATTTTGATGTTGGGTAAATTAAATATTTTAATATACGTCTGTTTCCAAATACTCACCTCTGTAAATTTGTCGTAAAGCAGAGTCGGGTGAAAAGTCATTCATCCTTCCCTTACATTTTTCAAGAAAAATATTGGAATTACTGAATAAAAACTTAGATGCATGTAATAGCTGCCAGTGTATTTTATAAGTTCAGTATTAACAGAAGAAATGTAATTTTAAAATATTTGACAGAAATTGCAAATATAAACGACACCATATCGTAAGGAATGGATAGAAGGGGGCATTTGATGTCAACAATTCTCGAAATTAAGTATTTCATTATATTTAAAGTTGTATTTTTTTAATTTTTTTTTTATTATTATTTTTCAATTAGCTGTGTATGAGTCACTTGATTATTTTTTCAGTAAAATTATAGAATTTAATGAAAAACATCAACAAACGAAGTCTCATGTGTCCCAACTTAGACAGGTCTTAACAGATTAAAGCTTCAATTGTTCTACAAGAATTAAGACATACATGCTAGCGTAACAATGTAATAAACTGGTTTTTGAATAAATATTTTTATGACATCCAACCGTCAAATAATTATTAACGTCTTTCCTTTGCCGAAGTTCTCCCCGAATACGAAAAGCCCGCGCCATTTTTTACGTCAAATCCACAAGTTTTCACAAGAAATTGTAAACGAAAAGCAAAAATAGCCTTTAAAACTATCTCGAAACTTTTACTAAAGTATCTACGAATTTTACCTCTAATTCTGCAGCTTTGACAAATTAATGTCACTGAATATTTTGAGATGTGTTTTGTAGTTTAATTCTTTTGTGACCAGCATGTGCTTCTTCAGAGATAGAGAGGTGCTTCTTTTTCGTCATCCAATCGTACGAATGCGTGGCGCCATCTGTTGATGCTTAAAGGAAACACCGTAGCTCTATTATTCTTTAGCCCAGTAAACAAAAGTTTGAGCTGACATTTATTCAAATGCATGGAATCGATTCTCTTTCACGAGAAAGTAACATCTTAAAAAAAAACTTTGCTCTGAAATTAGCAGAAAATTTCCGGATGTTGCACCCGAAATTGTGAAAATCTATGCACGCACACGAACATTTTTCAGAATGCGATCGTTAAACAATAAGGAAAAACTTCGAAAGGCTGCATCAGCGCATCACAGAAAGATGCAGAAGTACTTAAGCCCAGTTCGGACTAAGCTAGTAATTTAGCTAAATATGTCTGAACTGCAAAAATTTAGTTGAGTAAATCCATTTTGTTCTCATTTTTTTCGGGCGAGTTGCGTCACTGCTGAGTGGTTCATCGACTAAACAGGTATGAACCTGTCGTTTGAGGAGCTGATAATCTGATATCGCAAGTGGAAGGGTTTTCTGCCTTTTGGGATGTCGGCGACCCTGACCACAAAGATGCAAAGATTGTCAGTGCTGCCTGGCAATCAATCGCCAATCGCCTTTAGTTTGGACATTACCGGTTAGTATAATTTTATTTTTTCAATTTGCAAATATCAACACCAGTAATCGTTATTAGGAAATTTTCAAGTCAATTATTACAAAAGCATTTATTATACATAAAATTTATTTATAAATTATTTTCAGTTAAGGCTGCCCAAGACAGGTGGCGAAACCTGAGGGACACGTACGGCAGAAATTTAAAGAAAAACTTGTG
Source organism: Thereuonema tuberculata (assembly GCA_023159025.1). Lineage (NCBI taxonomy): Eukaryota > Metazoa > Arthropoda > Chilopoda > Scutigeromorpha > Scutigeridae > Thereuonema > Thereuonema tuberculata. The sequence continues at coordinate 22,802 of JAFIDM010089961.1, forward strand.
CCAAAGTGGGTCCATTTCGATCAGATGTCTTTCATACAGAAAACGGTAACGCCACGAAGGTACTAAAATTGAAATTTATTTAGTTTCGTGAATTGTTAACTGTGTTTGGATGTTATGCTCGATATTAATAATGTACATTTTGTATTAGCAATTGGC
>JAFIDM010089994.1:0-16700 GCA_023159025.1 Thereuonema tuberculata
AAAATGAAAAGCAAAACTGATATAAACTTAACTTGTTTTATAAGCATTAAACAATTACAAAATGTGAAACGGTTGTTTCAAATATTCTAAGATTCTATCAAGTGGATTTCAATCAATCAAAGTTCTTTACTTTAAAACTTAAAGTTCCTTTAAATCTTCTTAACTTTAACTTTTAAATAACAACATGGATAAATGGTTTCTCACCATATGTGATATTAACTAAAGTTTAATATAATGTATAAGTACATTATACATTGAACTTTCTTATATCTCATATGTCTTTATACTTGTATTAAATGGCTTTCAATAACGTTCACCGTATGTGCGCTAACAGTATTGAGTTGTATGAATGTTTAATTTAACTTGATTTCACTGATCCTATGTTGACTTATCCTTCTAGTAATAAAGTCATTACCTAACACTTCAAATAGTCTTTTATCACAACTTGGATACTTCAATTGAACAATCTTTGATATCGTTGAATTAATCTTTAAAATAAAACCCTTGCTAATTATCACAAATGTTCTTGTATGAATACTTCAATCATTTCAGATCAACAGTTCTTTAACTTTATTTGAATCTATCCTATATTTGTATTAAGTCGAATTCCCTTGACTTCTAAATCCTAGCAATCATGATTTTACTAATGATTAATAACTTTATAGTATCTGTAATTCACGAACATAATATTCATTTATTTATAGTGTTTCCTCTGTAAAGTTCATTGACATTTATTCAGCTTTGTCCCAAAACTTTATTTATGTGTTCGAAATTCTAACGTTGGCTTTTTTCCAAATTCTTGATGGGCGAAGTAAAATAGAAATTCTACTTACAAAAGTTCAGCAACAATCCATCAATTTCTCGTCAATCCCTGTTAAACGTCGAAGATAATACCTTGGCAAAATTCCCCTTTGGTCAACCAGTCTTCGTATACGGGATTCTATCCTTTTGGGCCTAGCCGTTTTCTTGGAATTAATTTAACTCTACTATTAATTCTTACTTAATTAATGCTTAAGGCCATCTGCCTTTAATTGAACACAAAATTAGTTTTAATCTCAAATCTAATCTGTTGCACAAACGGACAGGAACACATCTGATTCCTATTTTAAAACCTTAGCATCGTTGCTATTTGGTCTTTCATCGTCACGCCATTTTTTTACGATCTTCTACTATTAACAATTAACAATTGAACGTCCGCGTTCATGCTGTGTTCAACACATCCATTGTGTTCTCACGTGCTTACACACAACAAAAGAACATACTCTTAACTTTCGGTTTCAATGAAAATAAAAATATAAATATTTCAAAGCCTTGATGTTAGTTTTAATTTAATTTTATCAGTGATTAAAAATTGAATTTCTCACAATGTCTAAACGCATTTTGCACCTGGACAACTCTGAGAGACATTATAGTGGCTACATTGGGTCCAGGATACATATTCAATTTCTGTATTTAAATACAGTTGGACCTCTATTTAACGAAGTCGCTAAATCTCGAAAAAAAGTTCGTAACTTGGAAAATTCGTTAAAGAGAGATTGACCTTAATTCTTTAGTTTTGTTATTATTTTCTTCGAGTTAAAACAGGCTTTCTTTCTACAAAGCAGGATAATTAAAAAAAGACGTATTTAAAAGAAATTGATAATAACGTTCTGCTTTTAAAGAAAAAGTTCCACCAATTATTTTATCACTGATGATTTCAGTCATCGTGTATGTTTATAAACAGTTAGGTTTATTTCATGGATGTATTTTTAAGAAACAGACTATCACAATTATCATTTCAGATAAAGTTCAGTAAAAAATTCTCCAAATATTTAAACAGAGAAATTGAATATTTATCCTGGACCACTGTAGCCACTTCCTCAGAGTTGTCCAGGTGCAAAATGGGTTTAGACACACTTAGTGAATTCAATATGAGCATCCTTGAAATTACAATTGACCCTTTGAAATGAAACTGACTTAAATAAATGAAATCTGTGCTCCAATCAATACTAGTTGTCCCTGTTAACAAGTTAAGCCTTTGAGTATCAAATTATCGCGTTGTTTTATATTTGTGGGAAAGCTGTGAATTGATTTATTCATAAATGCCCTTAAACACTTTAAGTGTCTAACATTGATGAATTTCCAGTTTTTCCGCTAGTTTCTACACCATTTATTTTACAAATTATAATCACAAAACCAACAACAGTTCAACACACTGATCTCTCGTTACTTTCTGCAAATCCTGCGTTTCTCTTTTCACAGCGTAAGAATCGATTAAAAATTTTTTTAGATGAAAGCACACAAACATCTACTACTATCGCTTCAAGATCATTACAATAAACATACGATGACATTTCAGAAACATACTGACCTTGACATTACATTTTTACTTTATATTAAATTCAAATAAACACAATTTTCATCAGATGTTTTTGAAAAATGTTCAAACTATCAAAAAGTATTTTTTGTAATTATATTAACACTTCAAATTTTAACTCCTTATATTAAATGAAAGCGTGATACAAAAATTATAAATTAATAATTTCTGCAAAATATCAGATGTTAAGAAATGAGGAAGAAAATACAGAGAAAGTTTTCTGTGCTCCTTCATATAACGATTAACAAACTTCATTTTAAGTTAAAAGAAATTATTAAAGGTTTTTTGGTTCAGGCAACTTCCGGTTTAGGAGGGGCAAGAAAATGATGGCAATTAGACAAAACTCGCGTGTAATTACTGAATCAATTATTTTGAGAACGAATATGATATCCATTGTGGCCACTTATCAGAGTTGTTCAAATAGTGCAAAATGGGGTCTAGATTTACTAAATGAACTTAATTCAGGCTGCATTTGAAATTGTTCCTGACCTTTAAATTACAACGACTTTGAATAAACTATGAGTCTTCTTAATTCTCCCTCTTCTAGAAATTCTATCTATTGAAAAGTCTTCAAATCTTCAAAAATAAAACAAAAATAAATGTATAAAACCATACATTTATTGAGATAAATATCTCTTAATTTTCGAAAAGACATGACTTCTTTTCTTTTTCAAAGCCGAAAAACAACAACAATACGTTACAAACAAGTAGAGGAAAACGATACAGATATTCCTCTACTTGTTTGTAACGTATTGTTGTTGTTTTTCGGCTTTGAAAAAGAAAAGAAGTCATGACTTTTCGAAAATTAAGAGATATTTATTTCAATAAATGTATGGTTTTATACATTTATTTTTGTTTTATTTTTGAAGATTTGAAGACTTTTCAATTTTAATAAACTAGTTGTTGCGACAATCTATAGCAGTGTCTCTTTTAACTTCTGTGAAGGTGTTGCATAGCTTGAAATTGATTTTGTTTTTATGAAAAAAAATGAATTGACTTCTTCTATTTACTTTGATTTATAATTTTTTTTTATATTTAAAAATTCTGTAATGATTCAGTATTTTGTAATGATTTAGTAAAACCTAGTATTTTGAAGATAAAATTATTTTAAAAATTAAATCGTATATTGTTAAAAACTTAAGCAGTTTTTAAATATATTCTTGCTCTACAGTAAAAATGAACTTCTGATATTGTTATATTTTGAATTATCTAAAATTCCTTATTCTAATCATAATCTTATTTTACTTAATAGAGAAATAAAGAGAATATTATATATATTTCTTCTCACAAATAAGGTGTAGGAATTTAATTTTCTGAATAAGTCCGGCAACAAAAGTTGTTAGATTTCGTAGCTTTTATTACAGTGGATTTTTTGCATTGTATTTTGTTTGAATTTTTATCAATCAATGCTCAATCAATTTATCTATTGTGATTAATTATGCAATGAAATGTTAAATTTTCTTCTTTAACATTCTTCTTTATATTGCAATTACCAAATACTAATAAACTTTCAAAATACCGACTATTTTAATTCTACTCTCTTAGCGAGAGAGTTCTTCATGTGATTTCAGAAATACAATGACCTTCAAATTACATTTTTTCTTTAGATTAATTTAAATATTTACAATTTTCCCTCAGAAATTTCTGAAAAACTTTTAAACGATCGAAAATTTGTTTATTTTCTAATTCTATTTAAAATTCACATTTTCACTTCTTAAGATAAAAATATATATATATTTTTTTTTTATACAGAAGTAATCTTAACTGTTTAAATTATTCTATCAATCTAGTTTCAGTTTCGTAATTTTTCGATCACAGACTTACGATCTGATAGATGACAAATGTGGTTTAAAATTACATATCTTTTATCAGAAGGTATTAGAAAATTATTAAATTAAATTAAAAGAATGTTATTTTTTAATACTTTAAGCTTATTCTAACGTTTCATGATGTCTTTAATGACAATTGTTTTTTGAACCTATCTTCCAAAGAAGTTGTCCATTAAATAAGTGAGCTCAAAATGGGGGTGGGAAAAGGGTCAGCAAAATCTCACCAAATCTTTTTTAAAGGGAGGGTGGGGGGGGTCTATGAAAATCTCACGTAAACTTTTTAATTCAGAGAATATTCATATTATAACAGATTATAACATTTTTTAATATTGTCTATGCCCGGGATTCCCCGATTTGAAACAAGCCCTGCGCAAGTGGCAGATTTCATTTCGGGAGTTCCTTTGGAGTCACAATCAGTTGTGATATCCGCAACGAATTATTCAACATGAATTTGTATCAAAACTTTTACAATGCGTATGTTATGTGGTATGCCGACAAGGAGAAACAAACCTGCAGCAAGAAGGTAATCGTTTGTGGAAGGAGGTAAAGATCGCGCCGCCACGATCGCGCTGCCAGGCCGTTCCATAGATTTCAGTAGAGGATTTCACACTTGGTCGCTTCTGGGCGCACGGCCAGGATTCTGGTCGCGACATGACGCGATTTTTCAAGCGGCCAGCCTGGCGGTGGAATCACCGTCGTTTTATAGATTTCAGTGGAGCCTTTCACACGAGACGCTATTTTCGGTGCGACCAGAAGGTCATTTCTGTTTATTTTAGCTTTGAGAAGTGTTGAAATACATGATTAAAACGAAACCACTTTAGAGAAGGGCTCCTTTCGACACTGAAAAATTTCTACGACTATTAGTGAATGTTCCTGAATGTTTACGAACAAAGAACATTTTATTTTTTTAGAAATGGATTTTAATAGAATTAATAGAAATTCATTTCAATAAATAACATATAACATCTTCCAAAATATATTTTAAAAACAATATTTATTTAAACAAATTTTCGGAAATTTTTCTTTTATCCTTTCTAATTTATTGTTGGAAATAACTTAAAAAAAGAAAAACAAAAAATTTCCGAAAATTTGTTTAAATAAATATATTTTTAAAAATATATTTAAATATTTAAAAATATATATTTATATTTTCTTCAAATATTTTTGAAGAAAATGTTGTATGTTATATATTCAAATGCAAATAAGTAGGAAGGAGAATAGAAGAAAATATGAACTTAAAAAAATTATTTCTACAAAAAAAATGCTTCAAAAAAAATTTATTTTTGAAAACGAACAACAATGAATCTGCACGATGTTTAGATAGTCTTAAAGGAAAACGTTTTTTATTATGATTATAAATAGCACGTAAAAAAGAATTATTCTCAAATAATTTTTAAAATACAAATTTTATTTTTTTAAAAATTAGGCCTAACTATTACACTAATAATAAATATCTTAAACACAAATCATTATTTTACGATTTTCTTTTTTTAGCATTTAGGTGTTCGACAAGTTTTTAGAAATATCGAGTACTACCTCGACAACTTCCAAAAAAATTGCCTATTTTTGAATTGTAATTTAATTAACTACAGAATATTTTGAAAATTAAAAACAAGAAAATAGAAATCCTAGATGCTTCGCAATTTCATATTTAAATTTTCAGAAGTTTAGATGCATTGGAAAATAAATATATAAAAGAAATAAAAGGTTTTCAGTCGCCTGAATTGCTTGAGTCCCTTTAATGAGCTGCTTCGATTGTTGGAGTGTTTGGCTGCGCTGCCAAAATTCCTGGCGGCGCTGCCATGGTCGCGTCGTGTGAAAGAGCGCTAAGTGATCACCTTAAACGTAGTATCATTGTTCTCCTCTTCTTTCACAGAAAAAATATATTTCATTGAAGAAATCAGTAACGCTTTTAATTATTTAATAATAGTTATTTAATAATAGTTATTTAATAATATGTTTAGTTCAAGTTATTTTAGTTATTTAATAATATGAAGCAAAATACATGGACTTATCAAATAAATTTAATTACTTAAAAAATATTAGGGAAATCCCATGTGAATCCCATTGCTTGAGTCCCTTTAATGAGCTGCTTCGATTGTTGGAGTGTTTGGCGCTGCCATGGTCGCGTCGTGTGAAAGAGCGCTAAGTGATCACCTTAAACATAGTATCATTTTTTCTCCTCTTCTTTCACAGAAAAAATATATTTCATTGAAGACGCTTTTAGTTATTTAATAATAGTTATTTAATAATATGAAGCAAAATACATAAACTTATCAAATACATTTAATTACTTAAAAAATATTAGGGAAATCCCACGTGAAAAATAATCTCTACCGAACAATAAACGCGCAATTTAAAACACCTGCCTGCACATTGCTATGCGTGGCAGGGGATATACAGGGCTTATTTCATGAGGTGGCAATTTAGGGAACTTAAATGACACAACCAAAGACAACTTCGTTTACAGAATTTCGGGAGGGAATTTTTCTCTTTAACTTGCTATTGAACCAAAGAAGAAAGTACGAAAGAAAAAAGAACTAATCAACACATTTTGAGATATCTGGGAGCGGGGGAGTCTATGTAGACACTCTGTATATTCTATGATGCGTGGTGTTCATTCGTACATAACCCATATCCCATTGCATGCGAAATTCGAATCTAGCATTTTGGACCTGATTTTTTTTTTTTTTTTTGGTTGAAATCATCATAATCCCTTTCATTCAATCGCTGGGAGCCGAAACCACTCGCGCACTCAGTTACGGTGCAGTTTAACTTAACACAAACTATTTACTACTACTTCGTTCGCACATCTATTATAAGTCCTAAGCCCTTTGCACATAGATCCGAAAATCGGACGGCGGATCTAAAAATCGGACGTATTCTATTTCACTTAAGGGTTTCCTTAAGACGAAGATTCATTTCGGAAAATTCACTGTATTTCAAACAACGGCTTCTGTGTCTTTATACTTTTCTTCTTAAAATAAAAGTAGCGTTTAGGTTTCTTTAAGACGAATATTCATTTCGGAGAATTAAAATAAATGAAAATAATATTAAAATAAAATGACTGTCCACTTAAGAAACCAACCCCTTAAGTGAAATAGAATACGTCCGATTTTCGGATCCATGTGCGATGAGCTTAACGCTTTAGGTATTTAGTGGTATGAAGCAAAATACATGAATATATCAAATAAATTTAATTATTTAAAATTATAAGGGAAATCTCATATGAATGGGAGAGTGGTGTCCACATCATACCAATCACACCAAGGGGGAGGGGGGGTCAAAATTTAAAAAAAAAATACTTTACTCATCTCAAATCTTTATTAAACTCCAAATTACTGCACGACAGACCAATATTTCTCTCTTATTTTTCAAAGACTTCCTCAAGGTTTTTTGGTAAACATAATAAAAAGAAATAAATAAAATAAAAATTAAAGATGAAAATGGAAAGAGAAATAACTTTCTCAAACCTTACAAATCAATAATTAAATTCTATGGTAATAAGTACATCAAATGATACTGTTGTCATATAACAATAAAACAATAAAACATTCAAAATATTTTGAAAACAATCAAAAGATTTGAAACTTATTTTTACATTAAATGCTACTAACTTACTGTTATTTACAACAATACTAATTAAATTTTAAAATTTTACTTAATCTTTTGTTTTTTATCAAAGATTCTCTGAAAATGCTCAAAGACATGTTATTTACTTTCTGTGATTTATCCCTGTTAAACCTTTGCAGCAATTTATTAGACAATATTCTAATGCATATCTTTTATACTCATCTTGAATTTTGTAAATGATATTCACTACAGGATCTGGGTTGTGACCAGCCCATTCCGATATTTTCTCATGTTTATTACGGAAAGCCCGTACATGTTCCTCCACCCGTTCTTTAACTGTGCGACCTGTGCTTCCAATGTAGACCCCCTGACAATCTCTACATTGGAGAGCATAACCACCCCCATATTGTTTAGATCTGTATTACCTCTTTCTCTTTTGAATTTAAATAAAACATTATCTTTGAAATATACCATATTGATTTTATTTTCTTTACATTCTTTTTTTACACTGTCATTAATTTTCAAACCAAACCCCCCCCCCTTAAATAAGTTTTGGTGAGATTTTGCCGCATCCCCCCCCCCCTTCCATTTTGAGCTCACGGAATTAATAGACGCCCCCAATTATTTGAATATCAAGAAATAAAGTATATGAAAGAACAAGTAAATGTAAAAGTATCTATTGCGTATTAGGAGACAGGAGGAAAAGATGATTTCACATACACAAATATACACATAATCTAAAATAAGGTTGCTTGTAATGTTTTATGCTAGGCCCACACGAGACAACTTTAGTTGGTCAACTAAGGTTGCATGCGATCAATCATGGGCGCACACGAGATACAGTGAATGGGCCGCTACAGCGGCTAGAATAAATAATGTAGCGATCGACCTGCTTTTTGGTGTTTCCGGTGTGATGAACGCCACCAGATGGCGCAACCGTTCGGGTGTGTGCTGTTTTTGCCTTATTCCCAGTTATAAGAATAGGCTTTTCGAGAATGAAATATCAATGTTTTCATATATAAATTAAAAAATTACATCTTACGACAGTATCGGAGATTCTTATTTGTTTATTATTAAAAAATATAATAGTATGAAAAAGAAAATGGTCTTTATTAACTTATAACTGAGAAGCAAAAAAAATATCAGGATGTTACATGCCTTTTTTTAAATAATGAGAAAGAAGAAATTACATAATAAAGAGAATATTGCAACATCTAATAAGCTTTAAATACAACCTTTTAGAATTATTTTTAAATAATTTATCTCCACCATTTATTATTTTATGTTATCTTTCTATTCATCTATTGCCCCCAATTTTAATCTATATATTTATATATTTTAATTTCCACTGTTATCAATATCTTAGTTCTTTCTAATCATGGCAGTTGTCTGCAGAATTTACCCAGGCTTCATTTTATTTCAGGTACTTGTAATACGTTGCAATAGCATCTATATTTCAGTATATTTCTAATTCCACTATTTTTATTTTAATTATAACACAGTAAGCAGGCAATTGTCTTGTACTACTCGTGAGTGAATCTATTATTTTCATTACTATAAGAATAATTAAGTCAGATTATAATTAGAAAATACATTATTTAAACTCCACTTGTGAAAACTATTTCATGTGCTGACTTGTTTATTTATTTAGGAACTATAATTAATAGGTGCAGTTGATAAAACAAAGAAAAATACAAGTTATTTGTACTTCTGCTGTAACAAAAAGAAATGAGACTGATTAAAGAAATCCCAAAATTTTTATTTACAAATCGAGTAGTAATGCAAATATACATTAAAAAAAAAGATATTTAATATACAGAAATTAGAAATGAAAATTACAAAGAGAATCATGGTACAAACTTAATTAGTTTGGGATATTAAAGAAATGCAGAAGATAAAAGACAAATATATAGATATTATCAAAGCAAGAAGAAGAAGAAGTTTTAATTGAGTGCACCACTCCAAACGAGTACAACACTATATATACAAGAAATAGATGTAAAAATTACAAAAAAGTATAACATATTAAACAGAAGTGCTAAAATAAACAATATAAATTGTAATGTTACTCCTATAAATACAAGGTATAAATTTTCAAAATTACAGATATCAATTGATATTTTTTTTTTTTACTTATTTATTTAAAGTTATATGGTTATCAATTAAGAGTTATTTTTTTTTTCATCACAATGTTAACAAAATCTTTTACATAATTATACAGTGTTACCTCCTTTAACGGACACTGAATAGCGGACACCTCTAATTAGCGGACATTATTGCGGGTCCCAGTCCCTTACAATAGGACATTCCATGTTATCCACTCCGAATAGCGGACACTCTGAATAGCGGACAGTTATTTTAACTGTAAAAATTTTTTTTGTTTTTTTCGATTAACATTTCGTCAAACATATCATGGTTGTATTTACATCGGATGTCCCATACATTGATACATTGTATCGGTGTCTCCCCCCCTCCCCATACATTGATACGTTGTATCTGTGTCCCATGATTCAATGTACGAATCTGAGGCCCTTTTTTTTTCACCGCAGTTGCTTTGTAAATGTCAATACCTCATAAAGCTATCCTGTAAACGTGTTGATTAAATTTAGTGCGAATTAAAATGACGTCAAAAAAAAAACAGATTGGCACTGAAAGAAAAAAATTGATGTTCTTGAAGTTGCTGAAAAAAAAAAGCTGAGTGTGCTTTGTCTTGCTGAACGTTTTAAATTTGGGAAAACTCAGATAAGTGAACTTTTGAAGGACAAAGATGAGATTAGAAAAATGTGGATGGTGAATTCAAACGAAAATTCGAAGAATTTGAAGTTTCGTAAAACTAAAACAAGCAAAATCGACGAAGTGGTCATAAAATGATTCCGCTCTGCTCATGCAAAAACCATTCCTGTGTTTTGCTTCAAGAAAAAGCCAGAGAATTCGGTCAAACTTTAGGATTGGACACTTTTAAGGCATCAAATGGATGGCTAGAAATTAATTTTCTGTATACTGAAATTAATTTTGTCATTATTTTAAGTAAGACAAACGGATTAGCGCTCATTTAAAAAGGAAAATTGTAAATAGTTTAATTGTTCATATTCTCTCATATCGCAATGATAATTGTAGAAATTTAATTAAGATTATACATAATTTTCATTAAATGATATGCTATAAGCTAAAAAATGAAAAAAAGACAGTCCTCCCGAATAGCGGACACCTCCCAATAACGGACGAAACTTCCAGTCCCGTGACTGTCCGTTATTCGGAGGTAACACTGTATAATGGTTTCTGCACAAGTAAGCTTATATCACACGGCTATATAATATCATGACATAATAAATTTAGAAGTAATATTTGTATCTCATAATCAAATTTTATATAATTAAAAAGGACATGCTCAATTGTATCTAATTCTCCACATTCACAAAAGGCACTATTTGAAAGATTGAATTTGACTAGGTAAGCATTAAAATTCCCATGTCCTGTAAGAATTTGACCCATAGCAAAATTAAAATTATCTATAGGTGAAATAAATGAGTGATAAATAGTTGGGAAGAATGTTTTAGTTGAAAGACCCTTGGTGGATTATTTCCATCTCTCATTCCATTTCTCATATAGTAATGACTGAACATTGGACAATGTAAGTTTAGTGGGGAAAGGCTGATAAGTAATTTCCAAGTTGTTATCGGTAACTGCAATTTTTGCCTCTTTATCAACTTTTTCGTTCCCTTCATATCCCAAATGTCCTGGGACATAGTAAAAGGTTGTATTATTATCTATAGAGAGTAATTTATGAATTTCTTGTACATCTTTTAGTTTACTGTTTATATTTAGGAGTGTCTGAAGGAAAGATTTTGAGTCACTAAACAGATTAATTTTAAGAGTTTTATTTTGTAACTTTGTGGACCATTCGACAGCAAATTTAATTGCAGACAGTTCCGCTTGGACTATAAAGGTGTAACAAGGGAATTTGTATCTAAAACAATACTCTATTATCAAAGCAAAGAAAACAATAAATTTAAGGACAAGATTTATACAAAACAAAATATTTATGGAATATATATATAAAATAAAATATTATTATTCAAATGTATATCCTCATTACACATTATTTAATATATTAGCACGTGAGAATATGGCTGTATAAGAACGCACTTGGTTGTGCAGTACAATACCAGAGAAAAGAAAAGTAATTATACTGTAATTAAAGTTATTTGAAAGTGATTATACAATATTTACAAATAAATTCAATACTTTATAATATTATTTACCTAAGTTATTTTAAAAAATACAGCATTAATAGAGTAGAAGATAAATCAAGTTCAGAGATTCCTAACTTGATTAATAGGCCTATATACTTATTTCAATTTATATATGACTTAGTTTGCGATATTGTTTTTTTAAACGATTTGCTGCCCTATTTTTGTTAATTGCTTTCACATAGAAATGTGTTCGCGTAATAACATAAAATTTCAATATTTGTCCACTAACATATATCTTATGCTGTTTACAGCCTACCAACACTTTCAGGTTCTTTTGGATACCTAAGAAAATATCTACAAAGCTTTCACTGTTCAGTTCATTATAGCTGAACCAGTGAGTAAAATGATTTTCAATTGAGAGAATAAAAGCATATAATGTTTTGGAAGGATACACCAACCCACCAAGATCAAATTTCCTTGTAAAAGAAGAATTGTGGCCTGCTTTCAATCTATCACTGTCCAAGAGTTCATTTTGGCAATCACTGCAATTACTTTTCAAAATAATTTTCCTGGCTATGTAGCCTGCAATATAATAAATTAGCCTGGAATCACTGTTAACATGCAAATCATGATCTGATAAAGGAACATTAGATTGCAAAAATTCCTGAGCTTTACCAAGTTGCCCACAGTCGAGCAAATCGTCTATTCTTGAATGCTCAGCTGTTAAATCTGCAGGGGTAACAAGAGAACTAATGGTTCCCTCTCCACAGTTGCCATAATCTGGTGCTTTGGCCAAGTTGTAAAAACTGAGAGAGTGAGTTAGTTATCAGAAACTGACTTACAGTTGGATTCTCATTGCATCCTCAACCTTGACGTTTGATTCCAAAAAGCTTTTCAATGTTGTCTTGACTGCAGCGAGAAGTTAAAAGGTAAGTGAATCCTAACTTGTCAGTAATATATGTCAGGAGATTTACAACACTGGCAATACTAACACGCAGACCCTCTGAAGTACTTGCAGACAAAAATCCACCACTTCTGGCATGGTACTTCCAAGTGTTTAAAAAATCCACAAATGAATGTAGGAAGTCCATATCTTTAGAATTAGGTTTTAATGCAGTTTGGGGAATTCGAGATGTCATTATTGAAATCAGATTTTCCATTTTAGAAATAAATTCCAGAGAAGCAGATATGTTTTCATATTGAGCTTCTATTTTATCTTTATAGAAGTAAAGGCCTCTAATTACTTCTTTACTAAACAGATTGAAGGCTAAATGAACCCTCATCTTCTCAAAATTTATTTGGATGAAGATTTGATTCTGAAATTTTGGGCATAACTTTGAGAGAAATAGGATTGCAGTCTTCTCTGTAGGCAGCTTTGATATGCTCTATACTAACATATCCATTAGGAGTGTTGAATCCTGTTTTGATCATCATATTTCTAATACACTTTATCAAATGTGGGAAATCTGAAATAAAATGTAGCTTTCTTTTACAATCTGCTGGATGGTTAATAAAGGATTTCACATTTGTAGCTTTTCCTGTGATGCCAAAGCAGTTCCACATTGAGCGATTCCATGTAGCCCCATCACAATTAATAAAATCAACCTTTAAATTAGACTTTTCTACAAGCAAAACTGCTTCCAGTAATATTAGTACCAAAAGTTGTGCTTTTGCATTGCCATGGGTTGCAAACACTCCAAGAATCTGGGTCCAAGACCCCATCAATGGCTGGAATAAAATTACCAACCCATGATCTGCAGGAAGCCTCTTCTCTTCTTCTTTAGTAAATTTTCCTAGATCAACAAACCCTTCAATTTTTCCACAGAGGAGACATTAAAGCTCCGAAAGCTTCATCTCATCCACTATAAGACCACCATGACATTTCATTTCATCCATGTGCTTCGTTTTCTCAGCCAAGATTGTAAAGATTTTGGAATTAAATCCAAAACCACTATTATAGGTTTTGATATATTTTTTTTTAGGCAAGTTCTTCTGGGCAAAGCTAAAATGTTGTGTTTACGTATATGTTCATAAAGCTTCGGACTTTTCATTCTCATTAAAATGCATTCTAAAATCCATCCTTTTCATACTGCATTCCGTTTGTGGATTTTCTTTTTGCTGCTTTCATGCATTCCATGATTGCTATCTTTTGCTTTCTAGGAAAAATCTTTCAATTTTTCTATCAAAATATTTTCTTCAATCTTTTCATTTTCCTCTTTAAATTTCAAAATATTTTTCTCCAATGAATTTATCTTTGCTTTCATAATATCTATCTTTTGTTTAGTATACCTTGATTTATAAACAATGGTAGACATGACTCTGCTTTTTCGCTTCGTTCTTAATCTTTGTTAAGAAGTAATTTTCTATAATATTTACATGGAAAACACATCTCTTTCTCTTTCTCTGCCACTGATATTCCAGCATAGGCTACAGAATGTATATATTGTTATTCAAAATTTTCGATTTCTCCGAATTTTTGGCAAGTGGGAACTCACAAAGATATCCTGTACCTGAACATTCTTTCAGATTGTCTACTTGCTTCAAAATTTCGTCTGGATCAGTTCCTATTAATTTCTGTTCAACACCTTTAATAAATACTTGAGTTTTTCGGCCATCACTTTCATATAACAGCAAAACAAGTTTATTAGCATGCAGGAAGTTCTTGTCATCACTGAGTTTGCAGACACTGTAGCAAACAAGTAGCGGCGATTCATTGAGGATGTGCATTCCCCAACTATGTGATGGTGAATTTGCCTTTACATAATCAAATCTCAGTGAATCGCTGGAAATATCACGTTCGACAGTTAATACATCTGACTGTTCGTTACAATTACCTGCATTACAATTTGAGTCTGCAATATTACACTGAACGTTTTTCATCGCTTGAATGGAATTGGTGCAAAGCAATTTTAACTTATTTTCTGCTACACATACGGAATGTACTCTCTCTTTCCTTTTTCTCGGTACTGACCCCGATAAATACTTCGGCAGATTCGGGAAAATTGTTGGAACAGCACCAGGAAGAAGGCGTGGTTTTTCTCTGTCGATCTTTATTAATTACCCATTAATACAGTGTTCCCAATGTCTTGAAATATACTGTTCATCAAAATGTAGCTCACACACAACATTTGTCTTGATAAGCTTACGGTCGGCACGTGGTATAGCCCGATCCCATTTCTCCAACAAATCGTCGTTTTCTGGAGCTTTAAAAAGACTTAGTTTGGTTGGATTTGATCTGTATCCGAACTTGCAGCCAGGAACGAAACATGATTTCACACTCATCATAAAACATTAATTGAACAAAAATACCTAATAAATTTATTCAAAAGCTATATGTTGATCGCCAATCCATATACTAACACTAGGAATATGGTAACAACGCATGCGCCATGCACACTCTGCGACAGCAGCGCCAATGCGGTGGTCATCACACCGGAAATAGGAAGTTCTAATGCTACATCCCTCTCGATCGCCACACTATTTATTATAGCCACTGTAGCGCCGCGGTGCGGACAACCAACAAAGAACACAAACTTATTTGACAGACGTCACGTGTGACGCCACGGAGAATGCCGTGATGCAAATGTGGTGATGCGGTCGTTCCAAACCAAATATATGTGTGATTGCTATTCGATATATGAGAAATATTGTTTGCATATTAATAGCCTGCAGGTAGTCACAATTGATGGCAATAATGCGAATCAAGAATAGCGAACGACCAACAGCCAATGACAGCCCTTTTCTGTGATTGGTGCCGTCGTGAATTCTTCACTAACGAGCGAGCGGTTATACCATAATTCCATGCGAACAGAGCGAAATCCGATAAATTCGAGGTTTTCAAAACTCTCTGGATAAATTCTGCGCCTAAACTTTTGCAATCGGATCTCTATTTAAAGAACCTCTATTTTGCGGATTTCTCTATTTTGAGATCTTTTGTTTGGAACTAACTTGTAAGAATATTTTGCTAATTTCTTCGTAAAATAACCTCCAAATAGCGAAGTTCATTTTCTATTTAACAAACTTTATCTATTTTTTTTCCTCCTTGAAATGTTTTTATTATTAATATTCCCTTAGAGGAAATGAAAGAACTGTGGATACAGCTGATGGAAAAAGAAGAAATTAACGATGGTGTGCTGATTGATGATTATCTTTCACTTGATTTCGAAGTTGAAACATCGGAAACACTAACTGAATCGTGTATTTTGGACTGTGTGAAAAATATGAATTGCGATGAAGATGAAGATGATGAAAATGGAAATGATCATAATGTAGAAATCAAAAAACCTTCGTATGATGTAATCCTAAAATCATTTGAAACAATCCGACGCGGACTACAATTTGAAGAAAACACTGAAGAGGTTTTTAGTGCATTGCAAAGATGCGAGGCGTACTATGAGCGAAACCACTTTTTCAAAGAAAAAAACTCAGACAAAATTAACATTTTTTTAATAGTAAAATTTAAGCACGCATGTGGTAATGTATGCTTTATGTCATTAAAATTATTACCTTTTTTAATAATATTTATTGTTAATGTATTTTACATATGTTTTATGTAGTTTAAAGTAATTTTAAAAGGTGTATCTCTATTTAACGAATTTTCCATACAACGAACTTTTTTTCGGGATTTAGCGACTTCGTTAAATAGAGGTCCAACTGTATTTAAATACAGAAATTGAGTATGTATCCTGGACCCAATGTAGCCACTTCCTCAGAGTTGTCCAGGTGCAAAATGGGTTTAGACATTCTAAA
>JAFIDM010089995.1:2259-16698 GCA_023159025.1 Thereuonema tuberculata
CAAGCCCCCAGCACTTTCTCACTCACATTGAGAGAGTCTTGGCACATAGCCAACACCCCTACCATTAACCATCAACTATCAAATACTGTCATAAAAAACTATTTAAATGTATGTTATACGAGCCAGCAGCACAGTTGAAAATAGCCTACAGGTTAGGCTGAAACATCCTGATTTTAACCTTTTAATCCATGACGAAAAATTACAATCCTGTAATTTGGATATATCATATAATTTGGGATACCTTCAGTTTTAACTTTGAAAAAACATTCCCAATCAAAGTCCTTTATATATGGCATAGGTAAACCATCAGCTTTCCAAAAGCTTGTCAACAGTAAAACTGAAAAGAAGCTCCTCAGACCTTTTCCGAATCAAATAAGAGCCACACGGAAATTGAAGTTGCTGGAAGAAAAGCCATGTTGTTGTTGTTTGGAGGGAGGAAGGATGAAAGTCTCCAAGAACTGCGCCATCGTATCTTTAAGGAAAAGGTTCCCTCATCTAAAACTTTTGTCAAACCACAAATGCTTCCACCAACAGAATCAGCTGTAAAATATCATTCTTTGCGCTGCTATTTCCAAATGATGCAGTGGAAAGCTGAGAAGTATCGTCGGGACACTTGTTCATGGGAATGGTTCCTCAAGTACACTTTCTCCCAGAAAATCAGTAAATCCCATTAGTGTCTTTCATTTGAATTTCTTTCATTATGGAATAATTAAAAAACATACTTCCAAAGAATATACAATACTACAGTATTACTTGAAATATTTTGGAAGCTATGCTACCAAACCCAGTTGTGGGATTGGCAGCCATCTTGAAATTTCTATTTTTGACAAACTTCGCATGGTGGAATTGTTTGACTATCATAAATAAACATAGTTCTCCTTTCAAACTGTGCAAAAATTACTTCTGTTGCAATTTGTTCGAGGTTCGGCCTATTTTTTCGGTATTTTCAGTAGACTATGACCACTGTAGGGTCAAAGGCCATAATGCCGACCCTATAGTGGATATTCTTTTCCAAATTGTAGATGAGAAAGCAAGATTAATGATCGAGTCATGTTTAATAAAATTACTACCATGTTTCAATAAAATAAATTTTTAAAGGTTAGTGAAATTGGTTATCAACATTTTTGCAAAATTATTAATAAGAAAATGAAACATCACTAATCTAATTGTTATCCAAAAATTATATGATAGATACTGTTACTTATTTTTAATTGTTTTCTAAATATTATCATGTGATGAATGCTATTACTAATATTTAATTGTTTTTCAAAAATAATATGTGATACATGCTGTTATTATAATTGTTTTCCAAAAATCATGTGATAAATACTATTACTAATTGTTTTTTCCAAAAATGATGTGTAATCTTAATATATTTAACGGATTCTATGAGGAAGACGAAAAGATTTTTCCTGCCCTCGAATAAACCTGAAGAAGCTTCCTGTTGAAGGAAGAGAGATATTGTATAATTTTAGAAGTCTAGAAGTTATTAAAAGAAGTTTATCAAGTCTATCAACATATTTTTATTAGGTAAATATCTAATTCTGAACTAGCTACGTAGCTTGCTTAGACGGTAAACTGATCATACACAATCCCTCAATCGAAATTATTAAATCAACATGCTTTCAATATTTATTACTTAAAAAAAATAGACTTACCTCCTTTTATCCTGTTTTTTCGGGTTTAATTGCTGCATCGCACAAACACTGAATTGCTTCCTTGCTTTTCGATTACATAGACTGTACTGACGCCTTTTACTTGGCGGTGGAATTTAGAAATATAGATGATGTCCATTTATCCCCAAATTACTATACCGGGTGATTCATAAAGTATTGAAAGTACTCGCTACACTTTGTTTTTATTTATTCCCCCCCTCCAGGGGCTCCTTTGTGTTTGAAGTAAAACCAAAGAACTCACTAAATTTGTTTTATTTACCCCCCCCCCCCCGGGCTCCTTGTGTTTGAAATAAACCCAATGGAGTCGCTACTCCATTTAACTTAGGGCTATTTTAATCTCGCTTCCATTTCCTTGCTCTTCCCGGTTGTGAAGAGTGCTAAGTAGACCATTTTTTTTCATAGGGGCAGAAATAAGGCTAAAATGGGGACCCCATCATCCGACTCACAATCGCACGTTCCGGAAATCCATGCCCTATCTTGCTTTTTTTTTTACACCTAATTTGACAGAAAAATATTTCGATGTTCGTTCTTTAAAGCGATGAAGTTCTTTCCAGTACTTTATGAATCACCCTGTATAGGTGATGATTTTTTTTTTCCTTTTCTCTCCTTAATTTATGTTTTGGATTTTTTTCTCATTAATCTTCCGGTTTAATTATCAAAATAATTTTAATATTACAGGAATGCTACTAATAGCGAAACATTTTATTACAGAGTGATGAAAGAATATTTTAGATAGCGCAGACACATTCTACGATCACTCTGCAATCAGAATGACACTTCTGAAAAGATTATTAAAAGTGACATTAAGACATTTAGGAAAAAAAAACTACCCTGCTATAAATTTAAATACGTATCTAGTAGCATTACTTTGTTTATCTACCTATATAAAAAGAAAAGTCCTGACTCACTCACTGATCAACGCCTAGCCCAGACCCTTGGACCCTAGAAAGCTGAAATGTTGCACAGAGGTTCCCTTTATGATGTAGACAAGGAATAAGGCCGGATTTTTCGAAATTCCCAAGGGATAGGGAATAAAGAGGATTTATATTTTCGCTTTAAAGTTGCCTTATTGATATACAGGTGTGCGGCACCAACACGTAATACATCTGAGTTATCCGGAGAAGGCCATAACGGGCTGGAACTCGTATTTTTTCCGATCTTGATATTAATTTGCTCAATAAATATTTTTTTTTTATGCTATGTATGCAAGGGTTCCGGAGCGAAGCGACGGTATCCGGCTAGTTTTTTTATAAAAATATTAGGAGCAAGCGGTTCATGGTAAGTGGGAACACTCCAAGTCGACTCAAATGCTCTTTTCAATTCCTTAGTTTTACATTTCTAGTATTTAATTAGGTTATTCTTTTTTTTTTTAATGCTTTCAACTTTCTCATAACTGTTTGATTCTTGGAAGAAATTCGATTAGGCTGTAAGCGAGTAATGAGCCCTGTTTTGTCTAAAGTTGATCGATTTGAATTATATTCGTTTTTATTTATAAAAATATATATTTATAAATAGTTATTCAAACCTGATAGTATCTTTAAGTCTACAGTGTAATGTCACATTTTATGGGAAAAACAAAATGAACATGTAGGCCTACTGTATATTTACAGATATCTTCATCAGAACTACAATGTTACAAGATATATAAAGCAAAACAAGATATATAAAGCTTGGGTAGATATATACTGGCAACATAATAGTATCACTAAAACAAAGATTTTGGCACAATTTTATTTTTTAGCAGAAATAAACTTCATTAAAAAAAGAACCATTAAGGAAATGGCAATAAAAAAAATACTTAAGGATATTCAATTGAGTCCAAACATATATTTCGTATAGACGGAGTGTAAAACAAAATCAATTAGATACATTCTTATTGTATAAAAGAATACAATATCTATTTTATGTAGCGGCTGATTCATAAAGTACTGGTGGTTTTCAATGCCCCATATCTTTTAAACTATTGCTCATAAAAATCTGAATCTTTTTATATAAAATCGTCAAACATATAAGAGTCTTTTAAAAACCATTTAATTGGAATTTCTGTTACGAGATTTTTGTTAAGTACGAGATTTTTAATTGTAATGAAATTAGAATGTCGATATAAGGAGCAGCGGATTTGAGATTGAAACAAATGAATGTAATTCCGTTTCAGAGAAACGGAAAAACGAAAAAAATGCACAAGTTCGTTTGCTTTCACGTCTTGAATCATCATAGATGACTCATTTCATACAAGTACTGTGAAGAGGGTGTTCATACAACGGTTACAATCTCCAAACATTACGTACAAACATTTCAAGTCTCAGGGGTGGAACAATTCGGAGGTTCATAAGTTCAAAGAACCCAAACAAAATGTAAAGGTGTAACGGTTGCCGATTGATTAACATTTTATTGTTTACCATAAATTATTGTTTAATTACCAACAAATACTTCACCATTAACCATTACAATTACAATGGGTAATTAAACTAGAAATTTTCTTTACAATTACAATTCAAGTATAATTGCCAGTTCACTATTACAATGATTTTTTAAATATAACTTTGCAAATGAATTCTAGAGAACAAGTGTTAGGGAAAGATGGATTTAAAAAAAAAATAAAAACCGAACAACCAAACATAAGTGAATAAATAAAATCAAAACGAACTGCACTGAAAGTATAGGGGGAAAAAAAGAAAGAAAAAGAAATAGTCAATTTAAATTGCCGTTGATGTTCGAATAAAATAGCAAATAAAACTGGCTATATTAGCTGGGATTTTTATCCTACTTTGCGCTTTAACTGAGGGGGTTTTGTCCGGTCCACCCTATGTTAATAGCTCAGGATTGTATTCGGTAAATATATGCGTGTATGATTCATTTTATTACGTTCTGAATGAGATAGACTAACAGTCTTAGTCTAAGACAAAGCCAGGGAAGAATACAATTTAATAAAATTGATAATAATGATACTCAAGTGAAAATAAATGATGTTGACATCATCATCATCATGATGTGCAATCTTCGTATATACGAAGTTACGCGGTCTACGGAACCTAGTGACCCCCGAAGGGCGAACCCCTAGGAGAAGCCGTAGATAAACTAGGGAACAGATACTGGGGGTGGCTTCCCGTTGCCTTCCCCCAGGACGCCATTAAGGAATGACGTCCGACCAGAGAGAAAGCGAAGAAGTGGCTGGACAACACAGGAAAGGAAATTGAAACAGCCATGCCCTTGCCGGGATTCGAACCCAGGAACTGGCTCACTGAACGCCACGGCTGGCCGCCGCCGAGACCGCACGACCACGCCAGCACGGCTGATGCTGACATATATGATGAAAATGTTTGCTGTAAAAATCAATGTAAAAACGTCAACTTTTTCGGTATAAACCTGATCACAAACTGACTTACTAATCGAAACAATGATCAGCTGTTGGGTTAGTATGCGCTCTCTGCCGATAATACCGTTTCTGTGGTAAAGATGCCATGTTACGAAATAAAGACTTAAATTCAGTAGAATCAATAAGATTCCACGTGTTTCTCTTGTTTATGATCCACACGAAGCGCCGTCGCCCTCTGCAGAGAGAAACCGAAACTTGTTAGAAGTAAAACGCTTCTATTTAGAATTTCTGTCGTATTTGCCATTTCAGAAGATAGCTACTTCCTATTATAGTTTAATTGCTACACTAATGATGTAAACTAATTAAATTTAGGATTTGTAGAAGTTTGCCCCCAAAAGGCTAAAAGAAGAAAAATCAGATTATGTACTTCTTATTTTCTTTCTTCTGTTAACCTTTAAAGATGAAAAATGTAATCTCATAAGACTTTCAGTTTTCCCAATTTTGTGAACAACTATAAGAGATAGATTGATCATGCAAATGAATAAAATATAGATCTCTTTAAGACAAACAAAATGCTACCAAAATCTTTAGAAAATTTTTTTTGTTTCCAAGATGGCTCCTTTTAAAAGATCAAATTTTGACTTTTTCTCAATTTAAACGTAAAGTATAAAGGTTGGAAGAGAACATTATATTGAGAAAATGTTGGTATTTGAAAGTTCTATCGAACGATATATCAGTCATTCACAAACGTTTCTGCGTTTGCAAGATATATGCAGAAATGTGAAAAATTTCATATTGGCGCCAACCCGCAATAAACCCGAGTTAAGCGGAGAAGCCCCACAACCGGCTGGGAAGTCGTATATTCTCCGATCTCGATATTAATTTGCTAAATAAATAAAGGTTTGTTTTTTTTTTGAATGCTATACGAGCAAGGGTTCCGGAGCGAAGCGACCCGGCAATTATTATTATTATCGTTGTTATGTTTGTATGTTTCAAACCTTGTGTTTCCCCAGCAAAAACAATATGGCGGGTCAAGGACCAAAGCACATACTGCCAAGTGTAAAGACGTGTGCGAGAATGATTAGGGATGTGTGGTTGTGTCCATAAATTTCCTAACTATGCTTGTACTGTTGAGTACCACAGATTTCTGCAGTTGTGCATAAGTGTTTTTGTGAAGTCCTAGTGTGCTGAGACTGTGATGCAATGTGTGAGGCACCAGACCAGTGGCAGACAGAACGATGGGTACAACACGTACTCGATCCTACCTTCACTGCTTCTGGAGCTCGTGTGCTAGATCAGTGTATTTACTGATCTTGTCTGCGTGAGTTTTCTGCATGTTCTTGCTGATAGGCACTGCAATATCAATGAGATAGGTCTGTTTGTTGACCTTATCAACAAGTGTGATGTCTGGTCTGTTGTGATGTATGGTTTTGTCTGTGTGAATGGGGCGGTCCCAGTATAGTTTATATGAGGGTGACTCTAATACGCTTTGTGGTATGTACTTGTAGTACGGGACCGTGCTCTTAATAAGTGAATGTTTGTGTGCTAGTTGTTGATGAAGGATCGACGCTACCTGATTGTGTCGGTGGAGGTAGTCTGTTTGAGAGAGAAGGGGACAGCCTGATATTACGTGGTCGATCGTCTCATGCGTAGTGTGGCATTTCCTGCATTTGTCGTCATGTGTGTTTGCATCGTGTAGAATGTGTTTCTGTAGTTGCGTGTGGAGATGACTTGGTCCTGTATTGCGATCATGAACCCTTCGGTCTCCCCAAACAGCTCACCACTCGTCAGCCATCTGTTCGACGCTTCCATGTCGACATGAGGCTGGCTGAGTTCGTGATGATGTCTGCCATGGAGTTCCTTACGAGCCCATGATTCACGCAGCTGCTGAGTGTGGGTGTCAGGGGTGGTGAGTGTTGGAGAAGAGTTTTCGAGGTTCAGGGGTGTGAGGTGTGTGTCAGCCTTGACAATGGCTGAGTGGAGTGAGGAGTCTTC
Organism: Thereuonema tuberculata; assembly: GCA_023159025.1. NCBI lineage: Eukaryota > Metazoa > Arthropoda > Chilopoda > Scutigeromorpha > Scutigeridae > Thereuonema > Thereuonema tuberculata. Next base: position 9,247 of record JAFIDM010089995.1, read on the forward strand.
TGCTCTTTGGTGGAAATGTTCCCTAAGTGTATGTACTTGTTTTTCGTGTAGGGTGATGAGGTTGATGAGTCCTCGCCTCCCTCCTTGCGGGGAAGAGTCATCCTTTCCGTAGCGGACTTGGGGTGGTGCATGTTGTGTTTCGTGAATGTAGTGCGTGTTGCGCGTTGTAGTGCTTCGAGTTCGGTGTTTGTCCATGGAATTATGCCGAACGAATATGTTAGTGTGGGAACGGCAAAAGTGTTGATAGCTTTAATTTTATTTCTGGCGTTGAGTTGTGTTTTGAGGATTTTGTGAACTCGAGCAAGGTATGTGTTCTTCATTGCATTTTTGATGTTTGCGTTGTCAATGACGCGCGCTTGCTGGAAGCCCAGGTACTTGTAGGTCTCTCTCTGTTCCATGGATTGGATGGCCAAACCATGGTCCAGTTCAAAACCCTCCAAATTCGAAGTCTTCCCACGTATTATGTGTAACTTGCGGCATTTGTCAATTCCAAATTCCATCCCAATGTCTTTGGTGAACTGTGTGGTGGCTTGTAGTAAATTAGTAAGTTGTGCATTGTTTGTGGCATAGAGTTTAATGTCATCCATGTAGAGTAAGTGTGTGATTTTATTATTCTTATTATTATTATTATCTTATTATTATTATATCTTATTATTATTATTATTATTATTATTATTAATAATAATAATAATAATAATAATAATAATAATAATAATAATTATTAGACATTATAAAAAATATTAAAAAAACATTATTATGTCTGTCATTCTGTCATAAGACTTTCAGTTTTTCCAATTTTGTGACCAAACTATAAGAGATAGATTGGTCTTGCAAATGGATAAAATGTAGATCTTTTGAAGACAAACAAAATGCTACAAAATCTTTCGAAAAAATGTTTTGGTTTCAAAGATGTCGCCTTTTAAAGGGTCACGTTTTGACTTTTTCTCAAGTTAAACGAAAAGTATAAAAGTTCGAAAAGAACATTATATTGAGAAAATGTTAGTATTTGAAAGTTCTATCAAACAATATCACAGTCATTCACAAACGTTTCTGCGTTTGCAAGATACATGCAAAAATGTGAAAAATTTCATTTTGTGAGGAGTTTGTAAAGGCACATAAAAATGAAAATTCTTAAAATTTTCCAAATTGCAAACAAATAACAGTTGAATTTCTTAATTTATCCACACCATCCGGAATTTCCACCTCATATTCTTAACATAAAAGTTGGAATGATAGTCATGTTGATAAGAAATTTTAATCCGAAGAATGGTTTGTGTAATGGAACAAGACTAATTGTAACTTCTTGTCATCAACATTAAATTTGTGCAAAAATCATCAATGAATCCCATAAAAATGAATTAGTAACAATTCCAAGAATTGACTTGAAACCAAGCTATTCAATTTTGCCTTCATTTTCAAATGTAGACAATTTCCAATAATTCCTGCATTCGCCATGACAATTAACAAATCACAAGATCAAATATTTGATCATGTTGGAATAATTTTGAATGAAACTGTTATTACTCATGGACAATTATACGTCGCATTGTCGAGATCAAGAAATAAGCAAAATGTTATATTACAAATTACTAAAACGTCGGAGCAAGGAAATCTTTTGGAAAATGATTCAAAAATTTTCGCAAAAAATTTCATTTATCATGAAGCTTTGTAATAAAACATAATATGTTTCGTTAACAAAAAAGTGTTTGATTTTTTCATTCAAATGACAGACAAAATAGCTTTTTTAAATCTGAAATATTTAATTGATCAAGTGCGACAACTAGAAATTATCCTCATTTAGCTATTGAAAATTGTAAAAAGATTAAATTTTAAATTATAGTAGTTTTGTTCATATACCAAGTTTAGAACAGCAAACTAATTGTTAGAAATTTAGCGGAGCGCAGCGAAGCGTTGCTGAGCGTAGCGAGGACAATTTTTTATAAAAAGAAAAGTCCTCACTCACTCACTGACTGACTCATCAACGCCCAGCCCAAGCCCTTGAACCAAGAAAGCTGCAATTTTGCACAGAGGTTCCCTTTATGATGTAGACAAGGAATAAGGCCGGATTTTTCGAAATTCCCAAGGATAGGGAAAAATCTGAGAAACAGACCATTAAGTGTGTGGCGCCAACACCAGGAGTGTGGCACCAATCCGCAATACACCTAAATTAAGCTGAGAAGGTCACAACGGGATGGGAAGTCGTATATTCTCCGATATGCCATTGCCATATTTTGGGTTACAGAAATGTTAATTTGAGATCCTAAAATAAACTGTTTTGTATCACCACAATTTTTTCCCTGTTGTTTCAGCATGGTATCTAGATGCCATAAATAGTGCTGCCAAGACAGGAAATGGCTTAGAAAATATTAAATTAATTCATTGAAATTTGGTCGGGTTTTAGACATTTGACATGCACATTGCGGACGTTACCAGTATTTGATATACACATAAACTTTAAGCAACTGGTGAATAAATAAGCAATGAGCAAATATCTAATAATTATAATTAGTTGTGTGGCATAGATCAGATTCTATTACGAAGAGCAAAATTTTCATGTCATAATTTTGAAAACAATCGACAATTCAAGTCAAAGCGGCCATCATGTTTCGGATGTTACAAGCATTTGGCATATGGTTTTCAACAAAAAAGAGGTTTCACAAATGTAGGTATAAAGTTGCTTTCTACAGCAAAACCTTCTTTATAGCTTAAAAATCTTAAAAAATACTAAAAACGAATTTAAATTTGGATTAGTGATTGTTTTATAGAAGGCAATCTCTGAATGTCGGACGTTACAGATTTTGACAAAAAAGAAATTTCCCGCTTCAACATAGGCTTAAATTAAGAATTGTAGCACCCTCTGAAGCTACGAAATTTGCACAACTAAATAAAACAATAGACAACCCACTAAGCCTAATTTTGATCATTAAGCAATGCAAAAAGTATAGTATAAGATTGACTGTTTCGGACGTTACAATTTGACATACACAAAACTCAATTGAAGTCGGATTTTTGAAAGGAAGATGTGCTTTTTTACAGTCGGTCAGATATCTCCCTTTGGTGAGAATTGTTGGAGCTAACTTAAGATTTGTTTTACAATTTATTCCACATCAAAAACGCTTCTAGAAGTGGAGCTATACTAATTCAATGACAGCGTTGTTTGCTCAGTTAACATTGCGGCTGTCAAATTTAAGCACTTTTTGCTAGTTTTATATTTACAATTAGTCACATAAACCATTTTAATTATGGGTTTTATTAGTTTTCTTGTTTATTTGAACATTTTAAGACTAGGTAATACACGGCTTGTTTTTGTTTAGGTTGTAATAATCAAACTTGAGCCTTTTAAAAAACCCAGTTTCTAAAGTTCCCAGAATATAGCAATGGCACCGATATCAATATTAATTTGCTAAACAAATAAAACTTTTTTTTAATGCTATGTATGCAAGGGTTCCGGAGCAAAGCGACGGTACCCGACTAGTTAAATAAATAAATTACACTTATAGTTGAAAATAGGAGATTTTGTATTTCATGATCAGCAAAGAACTCTGTAAAATAAATGTAATTACATTATTATTCTTATTCAAGTATTCTTAGTTTTAATAATAAAAAAAGACATTTTCAGATAATCACCATACAGTTGATCCATTTGAGGAAGGCAGTCCCCTCAGGTGTTGGGACTGAGAACTTGAAAAAATAGGGGTGAAAGGGTATCAGGGTATTGTTACGGAATTAAAAAAAGGCCTTATGTGATTCTTTTTTTAGTATTTGAGAATTCAGCTCTTCGGAAATATAGTTACTTAAAGCCGATAATAACGAGGTCAAGCTCTGCAAACACTGTTGTAATCTTTCCTCCCTACACCCTCTTACCTTATATCCTTTCTCCCCTTTTTTTTCAAGTTCTCAGTCCCAACGTCTGAGGGGACTGCCTTCCTCAAATGGTTCAACTATACATTAATTAAAACACAGAAATATTGCAACACCCCTTACAAAAGATTAGTTCATAGTTTCTCATAATTTGAGAAGAGTTTTTCAGTTCAAGTTAAGTCTAGCTTATTTATTGGCAGCAATATCTTTAAACAATCATTTTTCTACTGTTACACCATGATGAACTTTGAGGAACTAGTTTGAAAACTGAACTCAGCTGATAACTTAGATGTTTAATCTGTTGAGTTTCATCAGAAAAGTTGAATATTACCCCAACAGTGAAGTCACGAGTTTTGGTTGAGGAATACAATAGAATGCTTCCAGTTATCTATCAAGAATCTTTTTCAACAACACAGTCTGAGCCAAAGAAGAATTGAACTTTCCAGTAAATATGCATTTTAATTCATATGGTGATATTTTTGAAGTACATTTATAAAACTAAATAAAACATGTCAATCCAGGTTAAAATTACTATATATCAAACATTTATTTTTACTCAAAGATATAGTAAATATCAAAAATCAGCTCTAAGGAATTCATTGAACTTGAGAGCAACTAAAACTAGTTTTCATTGAATAAGATAAAAAGTAAAAGGATCAATTCTTGTGGGTAGCTTAAGTGGCAGCTTATGTATAAATATATTGCTGCATTTTTAACAGCTTTCTTAATTATGGATCCAGTATGTTCATACAAACCACATGTGATTAGGCATTTTTATCTAGTTTCTCCTTCAGTCAGGCCCAGGGTTTTCCCAGTGCTAGGTCAAATGGAAACTACTTTCTTTCCCAGGATGAGCTAGCATCAGACTGATTTTTTCACTAACTTCCTACTGTTGTCAAGAATGGCTTCGAGCCATTAATTATTTGTTTTTTCTTTTGTTTTCATTGCCTTTATGCACTTGTAGAAATCTCTTTTTTTAGAGATGTTAAGTCAACCATCAGTCATTTGGGAAAATAATTAATTCGGAACAACAGTTCCAGTGATGCAGAATTAGTGATGATCAACCTATATGGAATAGTACTGCAATAGCCGACTAATTATGTAATGATCTACAAAAAAGTTTTGCTGCAGAACAACCAAAATTTTTATTTTTATTTTTATTTTTGAGATCTGAAGGAACTAAGTATTTTACATGCTCTCAATTAGAAGAAAAAGCCAAGTATATCAAACGAATTTATTTTGAATTGGGGGGGGGGGGGATCTCCGTAACTTCTTTTAAATTCCAAATTCTAAATGCTCAAGTCATCAAAAAAGTTTTACATAATGAAATGTTTCATTAAGCACTTAAATTAATAAGTAAAATAAGAATTAAATTGTAAATAAAATAAAAGTACTTGAATGTTAATTAAGCAATAATAAATTTTACTACAATTTGTTGACAAGTGCAAGAAAGCTTATTGCTTTTCTAGATGCTTTGAGGCAAGTATTGCAGTAATATTTAATATAGGTCACTAATACTGCATCAATGAAATCTTGTGTTAGATAGTGACTTACAATCTCAAAAAAATACTTCTCTAATTTAACTACAGGGTTTCTATAATTGTCCAAAAAATGAAGAAAGAAAAAAATAATAATTTCTAGTCTATAATTGGAGTTGGGTAACTGTCCAATCGGGTAGCATACCTTCCGTATAATTTCGGTGGAATCTGAAAAAAGCATTTCAGTGGCAATTCAGTAAGCAGTTAGTCATATAATAACACTGTAGTTAGCTACATAGTACACTTTATTTACGTATCTTCTCAAAAGTTCTACCATTTATTTTATGGACCAAACTTTTGGTGTTCTCACTTTACATCCCACTTCTTATGTTGATTTTGAAGCTATGAAAGGAGTAAACAATAGCATAATTCTGCACATTTATTACTATTTCATTAAAAGTTGACCACACAAGAAATCAATGGCAGCAATTAAATTACAAATAAAATAGCCAAGTCTGTTGTCTTTGTAATACACCAACTGGACTTTGTTACTTCTACATATTTCTTTGATACTTTCATTAATTTTTATTCCTATGGGTAGTTTTACAATTTTATATTTTCTATCCTCTGCTATTTCATCTTTTGAAAAATTCTCTAATTGTGTTAATAACAAACTCTATAGGATATTCATTCAAAATTAATCTTTTTTTGAGAGATAATTTTTTTTTATTCCAGCATTTCTTATTTTGTTCATCACAATTAAAACCATACACCTGTTTAAAAAAATATTTATACAACTAAAAGAAATAAATACAACTAGTTTCTCCGTCGAGAGACGGTATTCTCAAATAAGCGAGTACAGAATTGGTGTGGAAATTTATAATAAAATGGAAGGTGCTGGTGGCTTCTGGGTGACGGATAGGACCTCTGGAGACTGCAAGGAGAACTTCAGGTGAACCTCTAGCGGCAAAGAACAGGAATCACGATGGGACAGCTCATTCATCCGGGCTTTCCCGATTTAACCCGTATGGAACATTGGCCACGATTCCAATTCACACCAAGCTGTATGAAAATGCTAACAAAATGCTTAACAAAATAAATCAATTTGATTATGAAGACCAAAGTCATGAGACGGAGAAGCTACAGATTAAAATTAAATTAAGTAACAATTACAATAAATTACGAAAAAGATTTTAAAGAATTAAGAAAATTAAAATAAATTTTTTTGAAAAATAATCTAAAAAATCTACATTAAAAAATCTTATTTAAAGAATTAATAAAAACTTTTATCTATATTAAAAGCAATACTAAACGAGAGCATTAAGGAAATTTAAGAAGCGTTTACAATCATAGGATAGACTTAAATTAAACAATAAAATTGAAATTAATGACTAAGGGCAGTGGCGATTGGCCAGCTTGACGTAATATGGGAAATATCCAGTAATCAGCCTGGTTGTTTTCTTAATATCCAATTGGCATAATTAAACTTAATTCTTTTATTTTTTAATTTTTATTATTTTTTTTTCTTAACTAACCCATATGCGGCCCCAAAATGATAACCAGAGACGCAGCTCCACAACACCTGTTGCGGATGATTTCGTGTGGCTGTAAGAGGGGTTGTGGGAACACGTGCAGCTGCAGGAAGGCAGGGCTGAAGTGCTCTTTAGTCTGCAGCAACTGCAGCGGGACCTCATGCGACAATGTGCCGTACATCGCACTTGCGGTTGATTCGCACTCCCCAGAAAGCGACGATATGTCAGATATCGACATGATGGAGGATGTCATTTGGGAAGACATCAATGATTCCGCTGCAGCCGTTCAAAGTGGGGAACCCGATGTTGCGCAAACGGGCCCTTCCAAGAGGGGAAAATGTTCTTGACTGTTTTCTGTTTTTTATTCTTATCACTTTCACTTCCCCACATTATGTATTCCTTCTCATTATTTACATTGGGATGACATCATAAACCACTCAGCAAAATTTCAGAACTACCCGATCTGATGCATGGTCTGATGTACATTTTTACTGGACTAAAACTGCAAAAAGCCTTTTTTTTTTTGATAGAATTACAAAATTATAGAGAATTACTGCTCGATAACTAAATAATCAACATTG
>JAFIDM010089996.1:0-16698 GCA_023159025.1 Thereuonema tuberculata
AGATTTACTCGTGAAGCTTTATTATCAATTGCATTCGAAAGCGACAAGGGCATTAAGGGAATACATACGTATCAGAGGCATCAGAAGGGATCGAGGACCATTCTCTGTAAGAAATATATGATTTAAGATATACAAATTTGACGCAAATGAATTCTTTCAAATCTTTATTAAGAAACCAATCGTTTCCACTCCAGCATCAGAATGGTGTCCTAAACACTGTAGTCTTCGCGCAAGATGGAACTACATCGCACACATCACGTATTGTGATTGCAGAGTGCATTCATAATGATCATGTAATAAGCAAGTTTTATTCTTAAGCTTGGCCCGTACGATACCCTGATCAATTCTTGTGACTTTGGGCTCTCAGATTATCTGAAGAATAGGGTCTATCAACCTAGGGTGCACACGCTACAAGACTTGAGAAACGCCATAACACATGAACGTGGGCGTCTTCTAGATGAATTGCTCCGACATGTTATAGAGTCATTTTTAGCAGCCCCTAGTTACAGTTTGCCTGAAAAACCGCTGGGGGACCACTCTTGCTTTTATCCTGTCTGGATCTCACTTACTGTAGCGGCCAAGCGGTTAGAGATATTCGAATGAAACCTTCACCATTGTGTTAAGCATCAAAACGTAGGTGACCACGTAAAAATAAATCAGAACCCTAGAACCACTCCGTTACCCCCCCCCCCCCAAAGGCGTTTTCTGTCTTTAAAAGACGTTTTTAAAAGAAAGAAAACGCCTTGGGGAGAGGTCAGAGAGTGGTCATAGAGGTCTGATATTTTACTCGTGGTCACCTACTTTTTGATGCTGAACAGAATGGTGAAGGTTTCATTAGAATATCTCTAACAGTTTGGTCGCTACAGAGTGCACCATCCAGCAGCATAAAAGCAGTGTTAGCGGCCCCTAGGTTACAGCTTGTCTTAGGGAACCGAAACCTTCCCAATTGTGTTTAGCATCAAAAAGTAGGTGACCATGTCCAAAAAATCAGATCTCTGGGACCACTCCCTTACTGGGAGTTGAGGGGGGTCGAAAGTGATCGCTTCCGATAAAGTTTTGTTTATAAAAGTTTGTTTATAAAATTGTGTATATTATGGGGCCGCTTTGCTTTTGACACATTAATTATCTTGTTTTTTAATGTTAAGATTTTTTTTTTACTTTATTGTCTATGGTACGCAAAAATGCTTGCTATGAAAAAATTTCCTTTCAAATTATACAAATCAGGTACATTTTTAACGCAAACTTTTTGTTTTATGTTCAAAAACGTGCTAAGTCAAGTTCAGATTCAAAACAAAACGCACTTAGTCATATTTAGTGCGTTTTGGAACGAACCGACATTACCTTCGAGAATGTTAGAAGGTGAAAGTCATTATGGACAAAGCAAAAGTGTATATGGCTACTTGCCTCCAGAGCTATCAACTAAGAAGCTGTTTAGAATTTGGGAAAAAAAGCGGATTGAAGATAACTGCCAACTTCCTCAACTTGAAACTTGCCAACTTGCTCCTATGGAAACTATTACAATATTTTTTGCCACTAATTTTAATCTTGCTTATGAAAAATCCTAGTATTGATGTGCGAGTTGAATAAAATTGAAATTTCAAAGTGCACTGACCAACAAGAAAGTAAGACCTCATAGCTGTATATAGGCAATAATAATTAAGGTTCAAGAAGTTTTACCAACTTTTAAAATACACTAATGATGCTACCATAAAGATCTGCTTTGATATGCAACAGAATCAACCACTACCAAAACTCAGTGTATGGGAAGTGTATTATGTTAGACAAATTTAGATTGGCCTTTATTAATCTTGAGCCAGTGGAAAACAAAACAAAAAACTTTTATATACATTTAGACTAAAAGTGAATAGCCACGCAAACTAAGGTAATAGCCACGCAGATAAACAAAAGAATTAATTAGTGTTGTTTTCTGATTCTTCTGCAGCTCAAAACAAAAACCCTTTAAAGATTGGAGCCTTTTTCCACTTTGTACAAAATTCAGAAAGTTTCACTGAAATAGAACACAGTTTTGCAATACGAGGCCACAGTTATATGTTTCCTGATGGCTTTGGTTGTATAGGCCCAAGTTAAGAATGAAAATCCTCCATCGCAACTGTGTAAATACCACCACGGCGCACGGAGGATAATTTAGCTCACAGAGAGCAAATATAAAAAACCGAAGGAAAAAATAAAGCAATTTAACGGTGTCAAGCACCTGATTCCACCAAATTCATCAATATATTTTGTCCAAAAAAAATTAATAATGGTTGTCCTAATTTGAATTCTCCTCCCATTTGAACTCTCGGAGGTGAGAAATATGAATCCTTCTTGACTGGACAGGCTCACCTAAAGATTCAAATAAATAAGAAACTCGTGAAGTAATCCGAGTCACAACGAAAGGACCTTCTTAACAAGGAAATAACTTAGCTGCACGTTCCCTAAAACTTGACCTCCACCTACAATTTAGTCTGTCCTCTCCGCTTATGTTCTGCGCGGTTGATGGAATTCACATCGTCATACCCCATCAAACACAACAGCCAGTTGTCACTGTAATGATTGACGATGTGTGAGACGTACTGGTCACAGATGAGTAGAAGTTGGTACCACCATTCCACTTGACGCGATGGAGGAGAAAGTCACCATCCATAACTGTGTAACTTGTTTTGAGGTCCACTGTAGCGCTGCACGGAGGGAATATATCGTACAAAGTAGCCTTCTTAATTTTTTTAATGCACCCTTCGGCAAACAGAGTCATCGAGTATGGAGATAGCTCATACCTCAGGAGGTCTGCTACATCGTCATCTATTTTCTTGTGAATAAGGGTTCTTTGAAAAATCATCAAAGGGTCTACAATCACCGTCTCGTTGTTCACTGTGATAGTGCTGTTCATAGCAGACAAAGGCACCACACTATTCTTCTTAGATTGCTTCATGTCTGTAAAGTTTTGTCCAATAAATTTTGCCATTGTATGGGATCCAATTTCCGCTGCTTGTGGAAATTGATGTTATTGCTGCCTATAACTCCAGTTGAGAGAGACATAATAGAATCACGAACAACAAAAGGTAGATGGTCTACCAACCACACAACGAACTTTCTGCTATCCTGGGTGTTTCTGTTTATTCGTGATTGTCGAAATTCAACGTGTTGTTCTCCAGTACATAAATGAAAATAATAGAAAAAGAAAGAGAAAAGAAACACTGTTTTCTCAAACAAAATAAAATGTAAGAATTGTACATGGGTTGTACAAATGTAGATTTTTTTTTTTCAGAAACAAACACAAAATGATTGAAAATTTAATGATTTATCTTTATTACTGCATTCACAACAATTGATAATACATGACTCTGAAATTAACCTAATTGACTCGTTTCGAGTTTCGTAAATAATATGCACTAGAGGATCTAGGTCGTAACCCAAACGGAGACAATGATCCGTCCATTCCGATATTCCTTTCCTGTTATTTCTATATGCCCTCGTGTGTTCTTGGACACGTTCTTTGAAGGCTCCACCTGTGCTCCCTTTGTCTTTAGGTATTAAATACGAAATAGCAGTAGGTGTGGTTGATATCTATATTTCGTTCCAGAACACTTCTTTAGATAGTAACAAAGAAATGTAATAACGTTTCTCCTTCGTTTTATTGTGATGCCAAGATTGTAAGTATGAAGTTTGTATTTCAGTTTTTATTTTAAATATTTACTTAACCTTTTCATTTTGCCTCTATTTTATTTAGTTATTCTGCAGTGAAATTGCTGCATAAATTAATTCTCATAAATACGCATGATATTTAGTTGCTTGCAAACTAGAAACGAAAACGTAACATATGCCATTGATCTTTGAAATGGATGAAAACGTATATTTCTTTTGCCAAGCATTTGAACATTATCACTTACTTCATACGTATATAAATCTGTGAATAATAAGATATATAGTATAGTATAGCTAGGAAAATAAAATTTCAATATTATAAAATTTCAGATTAAACTTTGTGTCCAATATTTTGTATTATTTTCCAATATTACAAATAGTTACTAAAGCCGTAAATTTAAAAGTATTCTAGATATTTTTATATATGTTGATAATATGATAATTATTTGAAAAAATTTTGGATTAAAAAAGATAACATTTTTATATTATGTTTAACACATTTAAGGTTATTTTGCATTTGTAATTAGTCTCATTTATTTTTTTTTAATAAATCAAAATTTCAACCACAGCCCCAGGTAAACACTTTTCATTTACACATTATTAAATGTTTCATGTTAAATTTCAACATCTCTAGCATTGACTAGTTAACTTTAAAAATTTTAATATTGTAGTGTGTTATTTCGGTCTGGTTCGTAAAAATAAGAGTAGACTGAAACTGGGCTGGATCTAAACTCAATTGCGCTGATCTGTGTTCTCAACTCAACTGTTTATTCATAGAAGAACATGAGTTTAAATACCCTGTGTAAAATGGCTGCTATTTGTTGGTGTGCTTTACAATTCATTGGGGGACTTAAAAGGCATGTGATTGATAACTGACTTTAACTGTCATCATCATCATGACGTGCGAACTTCGTAATCGATGGTATGCGGTCCACGGAACCATAGTGATCCCCGAAGGGCGAACCCCTAGGAGAAGGCGTAGATAATCTAGGGAACAGATACTGGAGAGGTTTCCTGTTGCCTTCTCCACGACGCCATTACGGAAAGACGTCAGACCGAAGAGAAAATGAAGACAAGGCTGACAAACACACGAAAGGAATTTTGAAACAGTCATGTTCTCGACCGGGATTTGAATCGGTGTACCGGTACACCTGCCACACGTCAGACCGCACGACCACGTTGGCATGGCTGATTTTAACTGTCAGTTTGAATTAAAGGGAATTATGGGAGCACACAACCGTTCATAATTTATAAACAAACAGGATTTGACCGTTGACGGTAGAATTTTAAAATTACAATAGATTAAATTATGATTGATCGCATCACTAAAATATATACAAAAGAGTAAATAAGATAAATGGAATAAAATAGAATAAACGAAGTAAGTACAAATATATCTATAAAAAACGTCACAAATATCCCTCTTCCAAGATTTTTCGACCCCAAAATATTTATATGAAATAAATGAAATATAACTTTTTTGACCAAAAAAAATACTGAGCTGAGAGAAGAGCAAAAATGAAATTATTTACACTATTTACAAGCACAACTAGTTACACAATACATTGTCTGATTCGGGTATTCTCGAAGACACTGAGAGGGAAAAAAATCACTTATTGTTCATAAGTTAACTAGAATGTTCTTAAGTTCACTGTGAGTATGTTCAGAAAAAGTTAAAAGTAATGGTTCTAAACTATAACAGGTCGGGATCTATGGATGGACAGGTCGAGCATAATTATCGGCAGTTCGAAGGTCATTCAGTGGCAGTTCGAGGTTACGTAATGGCTTCTAAATCAGAAACATGGCGTCTGTTAGAATTATGGGAGCACACAACCATTTAGAATTTATAAATAAACAAACAGGATTTGACCGTTAACGGTAGAATTTTAAATTTATAATAGATTAAATTATGATTGATCGGAACACTAAATTATATATAAAAGAGTAAATAAAATAAATGGAGTAAGTACAAATATATCTATAAAAATCCTCACAAATATCCCTCTTCCAAGATTTTTCGATGCCAAAATATGTAGATGAAATACATGAAATATAACACATATGGCAAAAAAAAAAAAAATAATGAGCTGAGAAGGAAAAAAAAAAATATTTACACTATTTACAAGAACAACTATTTACACAATACATTGTCTGATCCGGGTATTCTCGAAGACACTGAGAGGAAAAAAAAAAGTTACTTATTGTTCATAAGTTCACTAGAATGTTCTTCAGTTCACTGAAAGTTCACTATTAGTTCAGTAAAAGTTAAAAGTAATGGTTCTAACCAATAACAGGTCGGGATCTGTGGATGGACAGTTCGAGCATAATTATTGGCAGTTTGACGGTCATTCAGTGGCAGTTCGAGGTTACGTAATGGCTTCTAGGTCAGAAACATGGCGTCTGTTACAATGTCAGGTAAACGACAATAGTGGGTTGGGTCCGAGAAAACTGCAACGGCGAGGTTTGGAGAATCCGCTGGGCATACCGTTCATGGTTCCGAGGTCTAGTTTCTCCGCTGCAAACGTGAACAGACATATATCGGCGTCAGGTTGCATTTAAACGGGACGTTAAAAGGTCTGGCAGGAAACTCCATTCTTCTCTGTAGAATTGCGTTTGGGATGCGGTGATGAGTGCGTGTGGGTAGTTGAGCGGTGGCTGCTCCATTTAATTTTGACAGCAGAAGCATGGCTGGTTTCCGAGGGGACTGGTGTTCTAGTAGTGTTCTAGCAGTGGAGGCGTTAAAACTGGCTCCTCACTCGAAGTTTGCGGGCTCTCGCATCGAATGGCAGGCTGTGGTCTGCTTCGTTCCACGGTCGTAGGTACTGAGAATCGGTGTGGAAAGTCATGGGGCCAGGATGAGTTTCGGAGGAAGGGCGGCCGGTGATCTGGACAACTCTGCGGCGGTGCACACCCTGGTGTCGCCATCTTCCATGCTCCGAGGTCCGACGGATCAGTATCCTTATATTGTGGTCCATGATTCGGCGGGTTTGGAGAGTGGTCGGAAGATCACTTCTGGTCGGCTAACTTCGTTGCAGCTGAACTCGGGTTTCATGCACAAATTGTGGTGTGTTATTTCGGCATGGTTTGGAAAAAAAAAGAGTAGACTGAAACTGGGCTGGATCTAAAATCAATTGTGCTGATCTCAACTCAACTGGGAGAGCATGGGTTTAAATGCACTACGTACAAAGGCTGCTATTGGTTGGTATATTGGTTGATGTGCTTTAAAATTCATTGGGGGGTTTAAGAGACATATGATGAACAGTAAAATATATAAAAAAGAGTGAATAGAACAAATAGAATAAAATAGAATTTATATTAGAAATACATGAAATAAGTACAAATGTAACCATAAAAATCGTAAAAATATGAAGGTTCATTAAAAAAATACATAAATGACAGTAAATGGTCATCCTGTTAAAAATATAAAGAAACTTTTTTTAGCAAAAAAACAATCGCTTTCTTTTTTGATGAAAAATTGCCCCCCCCCCCCCCCCGTTTAAGAAAATTAAGAAAATTTAATGAAAAAAAGGTAAAGAATAATCTTTCTTATTTTCAAATAAATAAAAAAGAAATATTTTTACGATGATTTTATCACAGCGTTCAGTAACTGCTTCACTTTAACACTTCTATTGTGAAGATAATAAGCCATACTTCGCATGAAAATCACATGAGGGTTTTTTTTTCAAAAATGTTTTCTCAAAACCTATAAAAGATAGAAATATGATTCAGACACCTAAAAATACAACAACATAATGTAATTCAGTTTACGAAAAAACATCTTTCATATTTTATGTAAAAACATCACTCCCGTACTTTAGCGGGAGTTTTCGATGCTTATTTCCGAAAATTGCAAATTGTGCCTACTAGCAGAGAGTTCTACAAACATCTGATTTCAAAAGTTCGTGTTAGATTTCGACTAGTCAAAGCCATTTCAAAAGTTTATAATTTATAGAGCACTGTAAGGAAAATTTCTGAAACATCCAATGGACGTGTAGGTATGTAAAAAAAAAAACCATAATTAAGTCTTGGTTCTATATTTTTTTTATTTCAGAAATAAAAACTGGTGATTAAATGGTAGTGTTCTTCAGTATATAAAAATAGTTTTTATTATAATCCAAGTTATAACTTGTTACAAATCATATTTTCAATCATATCAAGAAAATTTTTTTTCTACTGCAATCGTTGTATGTTACAACTCGTAAATATCAAATGAACGGGAGCTATAATGATCACATTTGGATTGGTGTTTGAATTCTGATTAACATTCTTTCCGAGTACCCATAACATAGAAGTGACTGTTGGTAAATTAATCTCCTTAATTATATGACACAGAGCATGAAGATGAAAGTGGTGATTTTTCTAATTTTGTTATACAAAAAATTTGCAGAATTGCTTACTCTTTAACAATTAAATATATATTTATATATCGAAATTTAGATATAATTGTTTGGATTAGTTTTTCGTATCTTTGTTGTTTCGGTACAAATTATCTGACAAAAGTAAGCTTCTAAAGTTTGTTTATCAAGTTTTATTATACAGAAAGTTAATCGAATTAAATTTTCTCATTTTTTTTTAATGTCAAGGCTGTAAGTATTAATTATGTATTTCAGTTTTTATTTTAAATATTTTTTTTACCGAATCTTTTTACTTGGTCTATGTTTCATTTATTCATTCTATAGTGAATTTGCAATACAAATTATTTCTCATAAATACGCATAGTATTTAGTTGCTTACAAACTAGAAAGTAGGAGTCAATCGACATCATTTACTTGAGAAATTGATAAAAACTTATATTTCTTTCTTAAAGCATATGAACTTTAACACTTTCTTAAAATACAAACCTGTCAATAAGAAGATATCTAATTCAACTAAGGAAATAGAATTCCGTTATTCTAAAATTTCCAGATTCAATATTTTTTTTTAATATTTACGTCAAATAATTACAAATGTTTAGAAAAACAGTATATTTCAAAGTATTCTAGATATTTTTATAAATATATGGTAATACCATACTTATTTCAAGAAATTTTTGAATAGTAAAATTAAAATTTTTATATTTAGTTTAACATATTTCAATTTATTTTATAATGGTAATTAGTATTATTTTATAAACAGCGTGCAGTTTAAAATTAATTAAATGCCGACCATAAAAGCACATATACAAAGATAAAAAAATAAAATGGTACGACCTACGTTTCGAACCCCTGTCTGTTGTGGGGTTCCTTATCAAGTATCCCCCCTCCCTTGTTAAAAGTAATCCTCCTTGAACGAATTCGTGATTGCAAATGAAAGATAAGCGGGATGGATTCTGGGAGCTAAGCCCCCTCTGGTGTTAAGCAATGGACCTAAGACCGGAAGGAGTTGTCTGCAACCTATGTTGGATGGCCCATATTTTTGTGAGGAGCAAATCCAAAGAGTGAAGTGAAAAATGGGAACGAAAAAAGAAATATAAATAAAACAAGGAAAAATAAAAAATAAAACAAGGATAAAAAAAAAAAAGAATTCAAAACGATGTTAACAGGCCATTGTGAATCATTAAAGATAATATCAGATTAAATTCCATATTGCAGGATATTCATGGTAGATAGATCCTGGTTATAACTTTGTAAGATTTTAATCATTCCCAATTCAAAGAACTTGCGAGCGTATGAGTCCTTTTGAATTGCGAGGATGATATGATTTTTCAGATCTAACTCATGTCCCGTCATCGTGCATAGTGCTCCACTTCCAGCACTAATATCAAAAATAGCTCAGTGAATTTGTGTTTTGTTTTGTTTAGTTATGTGCGTTCTTTGGTTTATTTTACTGTAAAAAGGTGTTACATTTCTTTACCACATTTTCGTGTTCATTTAGGCGCTTTTCCAGGCACCTTTTCGACTGCCCAACGTATAGGCACGCATTGTTGCCATTACTGTCCTTACATCGAATTCCATATATGGTACATTGTTGTTTCAATTTTTGAGCTTTACTGGAATCTTTCTTATGATTAAGTATGAATCCAAGAGTATTGGTTGGTTTGCATGCTAGACCAATACCTTTGCGGGCGAGGACCGGTTTTAATTTCTTAAATATATTTTCATCATACGTAATTGATACGTGCTGTGTAATAATGGAATGCTTATTCTTACGCGTATCAATCTGTGAGCCGCCATACCCCTGGATCGGTTTTATCCTATTACTTTTTTTAAACGGTTGCTTTTGGAAGAACCTATCTACATACTTATTAATTATTATAGTTGGAAAGTCGTTACGAATGAACAATTGTATAATTGTTGCGATTTCCTGCTGCAATAGTGACGGATTGGAGCAGATTTTAACCGCCCTGTCCATGGCCATGGTAAAAGAATTTCTTTTGTAATTATCAGGAACTGCTGTTAAATTTCAACATCTGAACCACTGATCATTAACTTCAAAAGTGTTAATCTGAAGTTTCATTAAAAAAGAAATACATAAATGACAGGAAAAATATATGTAAAACTAATTTGAGAACAGGAAATTGAGTTTCTTGATGAAAGTTGGTAATAAATATTTAATGTTTAGCTATGATCCAAAAATAAGGTATCGGATATTATCAAAAAGTTCGTGGACTATATAAAATGGTGTTCCATAAAGAGATAAGTATTCACTTACTGAGTTTACTTCTTTCATATTTCACAAACTCTGAAATTGAGATATTTGCAGATTTTCTCGTTGGTAACACAACTATATCTACATTCGAACATCTCCATTGTGTATCCTTGTATTTCTCTCCTCTGCAATACCATAAAAATAAAAAAAATACATCTGTCTACTTTGCACTAGCTGGAACAGCTCGCAAATAGTATTATTTTATTTTTATTCAATAAATCGACATTTGATCGATAGGCCCAGATAAACACTTTATTTATTTCTTATTTAATGGCTGTTATTAAATTCCAACATCTGAACCACTGATCATTAACTTCAAAAGTTTCAATCTGAAGTTTTGTTAAAAAAAAATGACAGGAAAAATACATGGAAACCTAATTTGAGATCTGTAGGGATAATAATGACGCAGAGCTATTTTTTTATTATTATTATGAGGAATAAAAACTATTTACAAACTGAACTTCTCCTTACTGGCATTAATGAAATGGAATGAGATGATAGTTCAAATGTTCTTCTTTAGAAACATAACTTAAACTCACTTCTTGTAATAATAATAATGAAATAATAAGCAGTAAGAGTCAGTTATATAATCACTAATCTCTGACGCACTGAATTCACTCTTTATTAGTTCCTCGTGATTCACAGTAACAATCTGCACTGGTAGGAATAAAATATTTCCTACAGTAAATATTTCCTTTAATCTGTGTTGCACTTACAATTCCGAAGCACAAAAATAAAATTGTTACTTTAAAGTACCACACATAAATTATTTTATTCGATGCACTAAAGTTCACTTGAATAAATAATAAAGTTACTCTGTAGATTGATTCACTATTTGAATCTAAATATATATTCACAGATAAACTTTTAAATTTCTTTACTTAAGAAATTTTAATTAGTGTGGTAAGCTTTAAATTAATTTCTTCACTTTAGAAATTAATATTTCACAGTAATATTTAACTCTCCTCACGGGATTCACTTTCTTGACAAACATTACTTTGAAACTGAAATATTCCTTTTTCCGTTGTCTTCAAATTCCACTAAACGTAAATATATAATATAATAAGTTTACTCACAGTTCGTAGTGGACTTTCTATCGGTGACTTTCCAATCGTCAATGATGTTTCGCTTGATTTCAACGCTAACTCGAACGTCCCTTTCACGTAATGGTTCCGCCTTCGGATTCTTGTAGAAAACGTTCGGAATTGGCTGTCTGTATTTGTCTTGTTAGGGGAAACTATGGCTTTTCGTCATTCACTTCTTTCTTTCTTCAACTTGATAACTTCTGTCTTCACTATAATTATTTCTTATCGTTGAAGCTTAATTCTTATAGCCATGTGCCGTCACACCCCTTTCAGTTTTCGTTTGATGAACTAACTTCAATTTAGTTTGATGAACTAACTTCCACACGCATTCTCGCTGTGTCTCGTAATCGTCACATCCCGTAATCCATGTTTTCTTAAAATTCTCCAAATGCATTGCTGACTTGTAGGTGTAACGCTAGCAATTTTTCTTGTTGATGATATAGGATTTAGTGTCATGTAAGCCAGAATTTCGGTTTCCATGCCTTCAGAAATAATAAAATGTTCCAGTGGATTATGTGGCGCTTCATGCAATTTCTGTTCCAGTCTATGAAAATAATTACGAGACTGATGTTGTCGCCCAGGGTACCTTTCAGCATAAAGAGCACAGGTAGCAATTCCATTTCGTCTACACTCCCCAAATATTAATAGCACATCGATTTGATCATTTTGCATATAATTATAAAATTTCTATTTTCCACCACAACGATACTACTGTCAACGTACACATGAATCTCACTCACTTAGAATAGATGTAATATAATACAATACAGTAGAAACACATACGCTGGTTGTTTCTCGATGTCATTCGACTACAGGGTTTTCCAATGAAGATTCCAAAGTTGATATCTTTGGAAATGATATATCAACAGGAAATAATTTTTTTCGTGTTCTATTCTGTATAATTAATCCGCCAAGTTGCAATACACTACAAGGATACACAAATAAAATATTTGAGGTGTACAATAAACCTGTTACACTTGGTATGCAAATACGGCTTGATTTTTATTCTCTTCGCCATATTTTATGACTTCGAAGCACAAGAACAGTACACACTTTTGTCCTTTGTGGACTGAAAATAAAAACCGGGCTAAGTGCCAAAATCTAAGTTCTGAGAAAAAGAGCAAAAACATTTGTGAAAACTAATACTGGCTATAGTGAAAGTCTAACAATTGACTGAAGTTTGGAGTACTTGCAGACTGAATATCATATAGCCGGGTTTTTACCGCACTGGCCTAGACACGTAGACCATATTTTAGCAATAAAATGGGAATCGATTGTTTTGGCACTTACCTCGGTTTTTATTTTCAGTCCACATTTTACAAAAACTTGGTTTTGCATTAAAAACTGGTGACATAACAAACAGAGTTGTTCTTGAGTAACTAAAAATGGTTTTTTTATTACGATCCAAGTTATAACTTGTTACAAAACATATTTTCGATATAACGTTTTTTCATTACTTTTGCATGTAGAATGAGCTCCCGATATCTTCGTGAATCACCCTGTATATAATCAACTACGAAACCATTATTAACCAATTACAATTCCATTATTCTGAAATTTCCAGATTAAACATTTTTCCAATATTTATCTCAAGTAAATACAAATTTTTACTTGTAAATTTCTATGTAATCTAGATATTTTTATAAATATATGATACTAAAGTTACTTCAAGAAATTTTGTAATATTAAAATTAACATTTTTATATTATCACTACTTTTAACACATTTAAGGTTATTTTGCAAGAGTAATTAGTATTATCTTATATTTTATTCAATAAATCGACGTATCATCGACAGTCACATATAAAACCTTTTATACTAATTTTTTTTTATTTAATATTTAACTCTTAATGTTAAATTTCAACCACTTTTATTTAAGTTATAAAGTTTGAATATGAAGTTTTGTTAAAATAAAATACATAAAAAACAGTAACTGGTTATCGTTCTGAAAATATAAGGAACAACTAATTTGGGAAAAGAAGAACCAGTTTCTTGATGAAAGTTGCAATGGCTCTTAATCAATTAAAACAAGTATAAATTTTAAAAAAATTTTAGATAAAAAAATGTAGATGAGGTCTTTTTCTTCGCTTTGTTGTTTATGATAAAAGCTTTCTTTGAAAGAAACGCAATAAAAGTTTATTTCCCAATTTATTACAAAGGCAGTTACTTCGAATTTAATAATAACGTTTCTAAGGAAATAAATTATAGATAACAACTACAATTACCAATATTTCGTCTTTAATACCTTAAGACTTTCTCAAGGTTTTCCACCTTACATAAATGAAAATAATAGAAAAAGAAAGAGAAAACAAAAACTTTTTTCTCATACAAAATAAATATAATATTGCAAAGATATTAAATGAACGAAATAAGATAAAATAATTGACATAAAAATAAACATAAAACGAACATAACAATGATTCATAACATATAGCATGAACCAACATAATAATGATTCACAACAAATAAAAAAAAACAATCTCCAAACAGACTTACACTAATTTTAATAATTTAATTAACCCTTTATTATATTTTAAGTATTTCCTAAAGATTCCAAACGAAATTTCATTAACCTTTAATGATTTATCTTTATTTCTACATTAACAACAATTGATAATACATGATTCTAAAATTCACCTAAATTGACTCGTTTCGAGTTTCATAAATAACATCGACTAGAGGATCTGGATCGTGACCCAAACGGAGACAATGATCCGCCCATTCTGATATTCCATTCCTGTTATTTCTACATGGCCTCGTGTGTTCTTGGACACGTTCTTTCAAGGCTCCACCTGTGCTCCTTATGTCTTTAGGTATTAAAGACGAAATATCAGTAGGTGTAGTTCTATATTTTGTTCCAAAAGATTTATTTAGATAGTAACAGAGAAATGTAATAACGTTTCACCTTCGTTTTCTTTTTATACCAAGATTGTAAGTATGAAGTTTGTATTTCAGTTTTTATTTTAAGTATTTACATAATCTTTTCATTCTGCAGTGAAATTGCTGTATAAATTAATTCTCATAAATATGGATGATATTTAGTTGCTTACAAACTAGAAATGAAGACGTAACAGACACCATTGATCTTTGTAATGGATGAAAACTTTCATTTCTTTTGCCAAGCATTTGAACATTATCATTAACCTAATACGTACATAAAGCTGTGAGTAATAAGATATACAGTGTAATATAGCTAGGAAAATAGAATTTCAATATTGTAAAATTTCAGATTAAACATTATGTCTAATATTTTGTCAAGTAATTACAAATAGTTACTAAAGCCATATTCTAGATATTTTTATGTATGTTGATAACATGATAATTATTTGCAAAAATTTTCGATTAATAAAAATAACATTTTTATATTATATTTAACAGATTTAAGGTTATTTTGCATTTGTAATTAGTCTTATTTTTTTTTTAATAAATCAACATTTCAACCATAGTCCCAGGTAAACACTTTTTTATTTACATATTATTTAATGTTTGATGTTAAGTTTCAACATCTCTAGCACTGAGTGGTTAACTTCAGAAGTTTTATTGTTGTGGTGTGTTATTTCTGCCTGGTTCGTAAAAATAAGAGTAGACTGAAACTGGGCTGGATCTAAACTCAATTTTGCTGATCTGCTGTTCTGAACTCAACTGTTTATTCAAGGAAGAGCATGGGTTTAAATACCGCCTAAAATGGGTGCCTTTTGTTGGTGTGCTTTAGGATTCATTGGGGGATTTAAAAGACATGTGATTGATAAAGTACGAACTTCGTATTCGTAGGTATGCGGTCTATGGAACCCTAGTGATCCCCGAAGGGCGAACCCCAAGGAGAAGCCGTAGATAATCTAGGGAACAGATACTGGAGTGGTTTCCCGTTGCCTTCTATATCAAGAAATTACGGAATGACGTCAGACTGAAGAGAAAGTGAAGAAGAGGCTTACAAACACAGGAAACGGGAAATTTGAAACATCCATGCTCTCGACTGGGATTTGAATCCGTTACCGGCACACCTGCCACATTGCAGACCGCCGCTTGAAACTACACGACCATGTCGGCATGAGTGACTTTAACTTTACAATTTGAATGAAATGGAATTATGGGAGCATACATCCATTTAGAATTCACAAATAAACAAACATGATTTGACCGTTAGCGGTAGAATTTGAAATTTATTAAAGATTAAATTATGATTGATCGGAACACTAAAATATATGTAAAAGAGTAAATAGGATAAATGAAGTAAGTACAAATATATCTATAAAAATCCTCAGAAGTATCCCTCTTCCAAGATTTTTCGATGCCAAAATATGTATACGAAATACATGAAATATAACAAATATGGCAAAAAAAAAATACTAAGCTGAGAAAAGAAAAAAAAATAATTACACTATTTACAAGAACAACTATTTACACAATATATTGTCTGATCCGGTTATTCTCCAAGATATTGAGAAGGAAAAAAAAATCATTAATTGTTCATAAGTTCACTAGAATGTTCTTAAATTCACTGAAAGTTCACTATAAGTTCAGTAAAAGTTAAAACTAATGGTTCCAACCAATAACAGGTCGGGATCTATGCATCGACAGTTCGAGCATAAATATCGGCTGTTTCAAGGTCTTTCAGTTCGAGGCTATTTAGAGGCAGTTCGAGACTACGTAATAGCTTCTTGGTCAGAAACATAGCATCTGTTACAATGTCAGGTCAACGACAATCGTGGGTTAGGTGCGATAAAGCTGCGACGGCGTAGTTGGAGAATCGGATGGGCATGCTTTTCGTGGCTCCGAGGTCAAGTTTCTCTGCTGCAGCTCTGAAGAGAGATATATTGGCGTCATTGGGACGGGACGTGAAAATGACTGACTGGAAACTCCGTTACTTCGTCTGTAGAATTGCGTTTGGGCTGTGTTGATGAGTGCGTTCGGTTAGTTGAGCGGTGGCTGATCCATTTAATTTTGACGGCAGAAGTCAGCATGGCTGGTTTCCGAGGGCGACTATTGTTCTAGTTGGCAGCAGTCGAGGCGTTAAAAAGGGCTTTGCACTCGAAGTTTGCGGGTTCTCGCATCAAAGGGCGGCCTATGGTCTACGGCCATTGGTACTGAGAATCAGCGTTGGAAGTCATGCGAAGGTGAGTTTCGGAGGAAGGGCGGCCTGTCATCTGGACAATTCTGCGGCGGTACACACCCTGGTGTCGGCATCGTCCATGATACGAGGTCCGACGGATCAGTATCGTTAAATTGTGGTCCATGATTCGGTGGGTTTGGAGAGTAGCCGGAAGCTCACTTCCGGATGGCTAACTTCGGTGCAGCTGGTTTCATGCACCAATTGTGGAGTATTATCTCGGCCTGGTTTGTGAAA